>JAZGTK010023023.1:0-10085 GCA_036877625.1 Ambastaia sidthimunki | reverse complement strand
ATTTTTAAAAAGATAGCACACACACACTTACTGTATCGAGCAAAACATTATATCTATAAATATACAAAATCTATCTATCTATATATAACTACTTTATCAGGTTTTAAAGGATAAAACAATGGATAAATTAAAATTAAATAGAACACAAAAGCCTTTTAAACAGTTTCTTCATTAAAACTGGTGGAAAATATTAATGTGATGCACTACATCTGTGATTTTTCTGTTAGAACACCTGTTTGGAGAGAAGATCTCACTATATACATCCACTAAAAATGACTTTGGAAACAGCTGGTTAAAGTGGCTGAGAAAAGTTAAATTTAGCATAAACTGCAGGTTCCATTATTGTTTCATTTTACATCCAATGCTATAAAATTAATAATATAATACAATATATTTACTGTAAATGTAAAAAAAATATATATATATAAAACATTCTCTATAAAGCATTAAATCAGAAGGTTCTATGTTTAGTGCTGGACATCTATCTGTTAATATGTTAATAAAATATGTTCATCTATGATCTATAATATAAAATATGTTTATCTATAAGCTTTAAACAGGTTGATGAGGTCAATATTTGAATTAACGGCGAGCGGGCAATACAAATAGCAACAGAAATTCGTGTCAGTCAATTGGCTTGGTGAAACATTAACCTCAGTTTAATTATAACAAAAGGCTTAAGAGGGGGCCATGGACCATATGTTAACATTTACAATGTCTGTGTTGTTTTACCAATGCTGATGATAATATAAGGCCCAAACATACATATTTCCTACCACATGCGAAGACAAGCCCGTACTGCTGGCCTGACCCTGGTTTCTATGGTTACGATGTGTACTTTGTTGTAGCCACTGTCTGCCTGGTAACCCAGTTCTTGCTAATTGCTGTTGTCTTGGCAACAAGGTGCCCAATGTAATCTGGAAAAAATGGGTACAAATCTCCAACAAATGTATGTATTCATTAGGAGAATTCAGCCTCTCCCTCCTGGCGTTCCTCAGGCGGAGAAAAAAAAGATGCATTTTAATCTTTGTTTTTGGGGTTAAGAAAGTGAGAAAACAAACCTGACCTTACAAGATCACACTAATTTCAGCTACGGGCCGCGTGCCACCTGTTAGCCAGTGGTGTCATCTGGCCTGCTCAGCTGCGTCGATGTGTTATCATATAATTCAACAGACAGAAGCTCCAGTGATTTCCAGTGGAGTGAGACGTGTGCACCATCGTTCAGTGGAGACGATGAGTCTAATGACCACGTTCAATAATTCGGCTAATTTAATACTGTAGTAACTCTATGCATAACGTAATAAATTAAGGATGCGTAGTGCACTGTACCTTAAAAAGCACACAGGCTGCTATTGTGTAAAAAGTGGCTCTGCATTAAATATCTTTAGAGTAAATTCCAAAAGCTTTAAAAGACATTAAAAACGTACGCATTAAAAGTATGATTGAAAAGGAAGGCATATTTCTTTATTCTTCATGAACATGCTACCGACTAGATTAAAAAAAGCCACTGATATTTAAAACGATAAGTGTCGCTTTAACTACAATGTGACTTCTAATTAAAACTATACTGGATTTTTCTCATTAATGTAAGTGGGTTGTTTATGCGTGCATAGATTACTGTAAGCCAATCTTTATTTTTTTCCAGTCAAGTGATTTTTTAAGAGTTTTTGATAACATTTTAAAATGAACCTAAACATTTTACATTTCATTTGACTTTTATATTGAAAATATGTTTAAATGCTAAACATTTTTGAGATTTCTAGAGATAAACAGTCCAGTCCAGTAAACTACAAAACATGTTTTAAACCAAGAACATGTTTATCGCCTGTTTTTCACGATGTGCAGCACACTAAACTAGAAAAAATTAAATGCTTTACAACTGACCATGTGTACCAAGAAGTTCTATATATTTCTATACGTGTGAATTCCTGTATGTGTCACATACACAAGTAATTTATACAGAGTCAGATTCGAGATGCATACGTCATCTGTACACAGGCTATACATCTGCTTTCATTTGTCATCCATCTGGTGCAAACCAGAAACATTTCTTTCAGCAAACTCGGGCTGAACATTAATGTACGGCAGACAATTCAAAACATTAATAAAACGACTTTGATTCATGTTCTCCCTGGCACACAAATCATTAAACTTTGATTGTTAGGGGCTATAGTTCCTCATATATAAGAGATTGTTTCAGTCGGTCATCCATACATGATGATTTGTGAAAACTATTTTATAATAGAAATATAAATGCTTTCCTTCTTGCAAATGTTTTGTGTACACCATTAGCATCCGTGTTTCTAGTTTGGTGAACTCGGCTTAATAGGGTCTTCGCTTATGTCTTAACAAAGCGTGCGCTTATCGTTATACAAATGTTTATCATGTTTAGATATGTTTTTAAATAGGTCTGCCAAGTCCTCCATTTCAATTTGCAGCCGTCTTCAAAACCCGAAACCTTTTCGCCGAGGCCCATTGCGTCTGATTAGCTTCTTTTGAAGTATCTCACATCCTTGGTACGCCGCTAATGCTGCCGGTAGCTATCGAAGACCTGGCCGCGCGGTAGAAAGATCATTCGCCCATTACCCAGGCTAAGCTATTTTTAACTGTTGAATGAAACCTCCTCACCTTCCCCTGTTCGCCCCTCAGCACATGTCTGAAGGGTAACTGCCCCAATAATGCGTTGCAACATGCGTCAGGTATGTTAACCGAGGCCTGTGCTCCAAGAAATCAGAGTAATTTGATAGTTCTTTGTTAGAGTATGCAGAACGAAAGGCACTTCTGGAAGTGTTACCTTCATTGCTTCTGCTGAAGGTAACAGATTGCTTTAATGAACGCTTATGAGTGACGATATTCGCTTTCAAAATGCGGGAAATATAGTTAAGTGGAATAATGAAATGGACGAATTCTGCTGCGTTCTTAATGGGAGGTCCGTCTTTATAGATGAACAACTAACTCAACAAATAAACAACTCAATCAAAGTTACCAAAGTCAACATGAACATAGAAGGTTTATATACTATGTGCCCATATGCCCAACATGCCCATAATAGATATATATGTATGTATATGTTTATGTATATAAACACATATATGTACGTATATGTTACCAAGACCTGTATACAGGGCATACAAAAACCTACACAAAAAAATATATGTACAAAACAAAAAATACATATATATGTACATGTATACATATATATATATATACATACAAACACATACATATGTGTACCCACAAGTGTATTTTCACTATTTACACACCCCAGTATCTTCCCTCCCACCAAAAGCCCTGCATTTGAATACGTGAAATATGCCCCACATATCTTTTGCCCACCGATTTTATCCCCAAACACCGGCACAAGATTTATACTTCATGTTTTGAACACTCTGTCAACATTTAATATCATCCAGAGTACAGTTTCCTTTTTATATGACCAATATTGATCGAGAGTTGCAGTTCATTTTCTATGAGCACCTCCAGGGTCGATTGTTCAGAAATCCCGTGAGGAGACAGCAAACCCTGCAAAGACACTCAATAAAATGAAACTTTTGTAGGGGCGAAGAAAGCAGAACAAGCCTAAATATTGACAAAACATATTTGACTAGGACTTGCTGTCCCTGGGATCCGTCAGGGCGTGTGGGAGCGTCGCGCTGGCTGTGAATTGAGAATGAAGAGCTGCACGCTAGCGCATGTCCTGTGAGCCTGCGGTTGGGTGGAGGTTCATGTGTGGCACTGAATAGATGGACTTATTTTTCATCCCAGAAGCCAGAAAATAGAGATGAGATGGACAGAGAAGATGCAGAGAAAGAAGGAAAATTATTAAAATGATAAACAAAAGGCTAAAAGGCCATGCTGGTAAGTTTGTCTCCCAACATCACCAAGTTGGCACTAAACTGGTTGGGCAGATGGTGCCTCCCAAACATTTAAATCTATGCATTTGGCTGGGTTTTTATCCAACCTAACTTGCAGTACATTCAAGCTATACATTTGATCAGTATGTGTGTTCCCTGGGCTCGAACCCACAACCTCATGAGCTGCTAACGCAATGCTCAGCTACAGACATTGAAACGAACTAGCTGTGCCTGTCTCGTTTAACATAATTTTGTTTAGTATGTTTTTAACAGTAAATTATATCAGTGGGTAGGTGTTTTACATAAATTGATATCATTAAATGTCATATAATCTCCATCCATTTGATCTCTAAACTTATACAAAAAAAACCTGCTCAATGGACGAAGAGAGAAAAAAACAGACAGAAAGAAAAACAAGAGATCGCTCGACACATGCCCAAGACAAACAAAACCTCGCCACATGTCGCCATTGGAACATAATCTAAAATTACGCAGCGAAGCTAACTCATTACCATACTCATGCGCCGGAGGAAAATGCTCTGATTATGTTTTACTTTATACTGATGACCGAGATGTATTCATCTGCTACGGTCGGGCCTTTGTGCGCCTCCGTGTTCGGCCAGGGGAAATGGGAGGGGGGACAAATACGCAATAATCATCCTCCCTGGATTAAATGGAGACCATTAGACAGATATTAGGGGAACAATTGGGCGTATAGGGCCAGGCTGTACGCTAGCGTACTTCAGTACGATCAACCGGTGAGTCACGGCTCGGGCTAATGGTTTATCAGACGTGGAGACGTAGCACCGTGGCACGGTTGCGCAGCGGAGCGCACCGGGAGGCCTGGCCGTAGACATTTCATCGGCCTCTGGTCCTTGCTGCTCCCTCCTCTCCCGTCATTACCGGGAAAAAGTCATTACCGCTGTAATTATTTTCAAGAAGCCGCACTACCTGCTCTCGACTCGGCAAACTCGCAAACATCAGCGAATTGCTTTCTTTGATAAATACTGTAACAATCGGGAGGGTTATTTTGCGGCATGAGGACTGTTTTTTAGGTTGCATGTTATTTTCCAGGCCGGGTCCATTTAGAAGTACGCGTTTGCGTCCACGCGTTAATTGCTCGTAATTAGGGACGCGCAAGCGCAAGAACGGATGAGTGCGCGTTGCGCGGTGGAGGCATGTTCGGAGGCGAACGTGTGGGTTGCTTCTGTCACAAGGCAAACAAAGCTGGTCGGTCATGTCTGAGAGCGCCATGAATAATCTCTGATTGAGCCCAATTATCACAGCAGACATATCTGTCAGAGACAGAGGCGGGGGCAAAATGAGTAAGACCTATTAATATTTGCGAAAACTCACTTTGGTACAGAGAGAAAGACGGAAAAGAACAGGAAACGGACAGAACGCAGCGGTGCCAAAAAGATCCCGAGGCACAATTACACCAACGTGGAAAATGAAAGAAGGCACCTGTTTATAATAGCCACCACCCTGGAAGAAGCTTATTCCTCCTGATGGGACCCCTACTGATGACAGAAGACCCAACTAATCTTTATGTGACCCGTCCCTAACCACAGGGGAGGGGGAACACAACGCGTGCCTAGCGGCACAATGGGTACATACAGATTCGTATTGACAGGTTGCAGTCGGGGGTATAGTTTTGCTCCCCGGGATGGCATAATCACATTATGGATGAAAGTGAAGCGTTGTCTGTATTAATAGGCATTTGAATCAGGTGGGGGTTTTACCCCATTGAGACCCTTTAAAAAGAAAATTGACGAATAACGTCACCTTTGGTTTGGCTAGTGTAGTGATGCCACCGTGTGGTGCGTTTGTGCGAGGGTTTGGGAAGGTGTAGGCCTGCAGTACATATTCCTTCATATTAAAAGACACACTGAAATATGTGTTAAAACAAAATGTTTAAAAGCAAACAAATTGTGCGCAAAAATATAATGCGATAGGATATTAGTTTCTCCACGAGGCTCTTTATTTTAAAACATGCTGTCAATCGAAGCACACATACGTTTTGCACAGTAGTGCTTTCTGTGTTATGACCAGCGGGGGGCAGTATCGCCTCCTATGAAATACTCATTAAAAAGACGTCAGATACTGTTTTCTGCTGGTGTCAGATTGATGGTAACATTGTGTAGTAACACAGCAAGACTGTTCACATAAGTGCATTTCTTCTAGGCTATATTTATTTGAGAAACAGACAAATACAGATTCATTAATATCCACATACAGGGCCTTTATTAGGTTATAGGCAAAAGAAAGATTTTAATGAGGATAAAAGAGGTTATTTCAAAATGACCGTTAATACATTTAGACATCATTGTAGTTTTACACAAACATTAAAACATAATCTTAACAGAACACGAGCAACATTTAAACAACTGAAATGTACATTTTTATTTGTGTTAAATTTACTCTCTGATCTCTTTACAGTAAAAAAAAACAGTAAAGAACACATTTACAGTACAAACACAAAGCCGATTGTCTTAACCAGTAGGTTAGTACAAGACAAATGCTTATGAGAAAGAGCTTAAAAAGCAATATTTCTCTGTCATCTTCAATTAATGTTTACATAAGTTCCCCACAGGAAGCAGACTAATGATTCAAGTTATTGATTTTTAGTTCTGCTTTTGGAGAAACCTTCTCAGGGGGAGTTTGTAGAGTTTATTCTCACACAGAAAAACACCATGTTGTGTCAGATATTTTTAGCTGAAAACAAAATAAGATGTTTCTGCTTTTGTGTTTATCTCTTTCATATTTATTGAGGAATGTGGTGTATAGGGTAAGGCACTAATCTAACACACCCAGCCCATCATTTTGTGTCTTTGTTGTACATGTTGCTTAAATGTGATATTAATGTTGCTAGTAGTTGTACTATATGTTAATATAAATTATGTGACTAGTAAACGCAGGTTGATAAATACACAATATTTTAAAACTCATTTAAAAGCTTGTATTCATTTTAACCTACAATAATAATAACTCAATGCTCAATGTATACAGTAAATAATATTCATCTTATGATTATTCTGAGTGCTGCATATAAAACTAAGAAGGAGCAAATATTTGTTGTTTGCAAAACATTTGACATGCCAATATTTAAATCCCTAAGACCGTTTATTCGGTATTAAATGCTTTGATATGAATAATTCCTGAGTCGACATGAGCTCTACTGGAAATGCGGCTACAATTACACATAAATAAATATTCCTGACAGTGGTAATACAAAGGCTCTCAACATGCATTAACTATAATCCCTGCGGTACCTGCTGTTTGACCATTTAATAAAACTCAAACGTCGCTGTTGTGTGGAGATGTGTTACAAAAGCACAGAAACCGCAGAGGTGTGTTTGTTACGGTGTAAACGCTGGCATGCGTTGAAACGCCAGAAACCAAGAGGAAAATAATTAAATTCTCATTCCTGGATCTTACATAACCAGCCTGCTGAATATGATCTAAAGGCCTGTTTGAGCACAGTAACATCAATTGCAAACTATATAAAATTTTGAGCAATCACAGCCCCCCGTTTTTGCCAGAAGCTCCACCCATATAAAAAAACACACCTCCAATAACTCCAGTGCCTTTGTTTCCTACTATATCTTTGAAAGTGTTGCGTTTCTTCCAGCCGTGCGTTGATGTGAGAAGACTGGTGTCAGACTACTTAGCATTTATGAAGCTTGATCAAAGTGAAACATTTTTTTACATGCACCACACATCATATCTGTTATCACCTTGTACTGCTTCCCCATTTCACGAACTATTTTAGCAAGTGTATTAATTATTCATGAGGCTGAATTTTGCAACCTTTGTCTTTAGTGGCAGTGCGGCTATCTTACCACTAGGTGGCAATAGTTAGCTTTCTAGCTCTATTTTATGTCTTGCTGTAACCACTGTAGTAGTGACTCAGACTTGCTGTGATTTCACATATTTATATGTAAAAGACTTAAAAAGACTTAAATTAGAAGAATTAAATTATATATATATATATGTAAAAACACTCAGTAAAACTCAGTAAAAACACATTATGACTCATGTTATGAATCATATTTAATCTACTGTACACAGGGCTAAAATAATCACAGTGGGCTCTCGCATTTAAAGGTATAATAAAGATCTTTATCATGGTGGATGACATTTAAATATATGTGAATGGAAACAGCTTGTAAGAAAACATAGGTACAGCCCATTTAAGATATAAATGTACATTCTTAATGTCTTAATGTTTATAAATTCACAAAATCTGTAAGGCATCTGTAAGATTACAGACTTTCTGTCCACTGAAATTCTTTATAATACAGCGTTCAAACGATCCAAACTGGGGTATGTAACAGGGCAAAATATTGCATAAACTTCCATCACCCTTTCATTCACATTAAACATGCCGTACCCTGACTGAGATCTGGGTGTTTAAAAGAGCACATGCTCATATTTGGACACTTGCGAATCTCTGGAAATGAACAGTGTGTTTATTTGCTTGCTCTGGGTCTGTCTGCACCAGTCGTGTCATGAAACTGAAAAACGCTGTTGTTTTTCCACCTATAGAGCGAGTGTGGTGGGAAAACACAGAGGGAAACATTCTCTCAAACTGACAACAGCAGTGGCTCTGTCACCCGGCGCTTGACTGTAACTCTGTTATTCCTGTTACAGGGCTGAACCCACTCTGCCTTGTTGGCACGGATATTTTTAGCCCTGGCGTTTGGCAGAGAGACCAGCACTAAAAGTGATGAGGCCACACAGACCTCCAACTGCAAAAGGGCAACAGTGGGATGAAGGGGGCGGAGTCAGGCAAGGTCACATGGGGTCGCTGGAGATAAGAGGGTGGGGGATGAGATGATAAAATTTATTCATTGAGTCTGTTTTTGACAGGTGGGTGTTTTGTCTTGCTACTTTACTCATAATTTTAAAACAAAAATTCTTCATAAATGACTTGTTAAGGCAAAAGGTGTGTTCTTATATTTTTAAAGAGATATAACTTATCATTTTTAGTAATGCCCAGACAGCCACCCACAACCACATAACCTCATGGCATCGAGTTTTGCATGAGCAAGCCAAGAAACATTTGCATTATTTTTAGATGTCGTAAAAATGCGTTTTACGTTGTTGCCTCAGCAAAAGTTCCATGGCTTCCTCAGCGACTGTACGCTATCACAGAACCAACAAAACACTCATCCTAACCTCCTCACAGCGTATTGCCTCATCTTCCCCCGACGCCTCATAAACCTCCTTGTTTTGTCGACACTTTGCGCTCGGATTGCATAATGGCTGTTCCTCAGCCTCTGATAGGCTTCTTTCCCACCTTTTAGTGCCCCCTTCCCATCAGCCTCACAGCGGGCCCCTTCCTCAGATCCACCTGTCTGTGTGCAGAGAGCTCTAACATATTCCCTTTGTTAGCCGTACCTCCTACACAATTTGTCTTCGCATGGATGACCTTGACTGCTCCAATCCCGAAATAAACTCCGCACACAGGTGTTTTCATTGCTTCTTCGAACTGTATTATCGCGCACAGGTTTCTCTTTCTATAAATGGAAGATCAGAATCTGGCGCTATCAACTTTCTTCAGCCAAGTCAAAGCAATCTGGTGTTTGGCATTCAGTTCTGCAGATTGCTTGTTGCTTTGTGAAATTTTGCCTGGAGGGTTTATGTTTGGTAAGCCGGCGCATCTATGGAATAAATTTCCGGTTGCGTAGCCAACTGAAGCAAACCTGTGAACTTCCGTGTCGTTTGTGCTGGAGAATACTGGATTTATAGGCTAATTTATTGACGAGGTGTTCTAAAGGGTAACAAACAAACAGTTAATAACCACAACCGACAAAAGTTGCACTGACCCAATGTGGCAGCCCTGCGTGGTGTTTTTCCTGCCTCAGTAATTAAGGTAAATAATTTGGTCAGTGGAAAGGGTTGACAGACTCGCTACTAAACAGAATAATACAGTTTCTGAGAGGTTATATGTTAAGATAACAGTTCTGCTGTTGCTTTAGTTCAGTGTTAGTGAATATTATGCTTAACCTAAACCTGCAAATGGATCTTCTGACAACTTATTTGTATATAATAGGGCTATAATCTAAACTAATCTAATAATAATATAATATAATATAATATAATATAATATAATATAATATAATATAATATAATATAATATAATATAATATAATATAATATAATATAATATCATATCATATCATATAATATCATATAATATGTATCTTCAAGGTGTCAATATTATGA
>JAZGTK010023022.1:0-10085 GCA_036877625.1 Ambastaia sidthimunki | reverse complement strand
TAAAATGGTTATTTTACAGTTCTGGCTGACTCTTCAGTGACCTTCTTTCTTCACTCACTGCTCTCTTTGTCTTGGTCACCCTCACATAGTCTGTGGTGCTTTTGCTGCCAATCACAAATCCTGTTTGCTTGTTGATGATGAAGATCTGGCAGATCTGGTGTCAGCAGCTTCCCTTGTGCTTTTTTATGCTCTCAGCAAAGCCACTGTCTACCCAGAAGTCATGCCATTTACTACTGCTTGCGTTTGTCCCAGCTGGACATCCCATAATAAATGACAAAGACTGAAAATCCAATTCCATTCTAAATCATGTCAGAGAACTCAAGCCAAACTTATATGAGTATTCCTACTTTGGTCTTTTCAGTTGGCCTGTCCAATATAGCTTGTTACATTTGGAAAGTCATACAAGAATCAAAGCACAGCGTCTCGCATGTGGCTCTGTCATCGTGCGGATAACTGACATGGGGAAATGCTCAACGACTAAGCCAACTCCTAATAAAAACCTCTACGGTGAATTTTGGCAATAAAGAAATCCGTCACAAGCAAAATTGCTCAGAAAAGTGTGCGTGCTTTTAGATACTCATCAGCTCTTTGAAAAAGTCGATTATTTTTGTGACACATAACCATTTTAAAGTAATGCAGTCCAGACTGGGTTGAGGCCATATGGCTGTGTGTGTGTGTGTGTTTGGAAAGAACTGCTCATTTATCAGCACCATTTATCAGAGTCTGTTGAGAATTCCCTCGGAACGTTTTTACACCGTGGCCCCAATTTAAAGCCGTTTGGCATTGTGTATTTGAGTGTGTGTTTGTCTGTGTGTGTGTGTGTGTGTGTGTAAAAGCAGTCAAAAGTGAAAGGTCTCCATGCTTTTTAGAGTTCATCACATTAGCCAGATTTTGAGGCAGTGGCCTTATGCGATAATGTCAGTTTAGTTTCATGTGCTGGTTACCAACCAATTAGGCATTCATTAAAATAAACTGTGTTAACTGGACATCCAGACTCACAAAGTTCACATGCTAGTGAATTGTTAAAAAAAGTTAGTTAAAAAAATGTAGTATCATGGTGTATGTATTACAAAAAAGCACCAAAACACTTGAAATTTAATACTTAGCATGAGTCATGTTTTTAAATCCCTTTTACAATTATTTTTAAATAAATAATTGCTATAGTTTTGATATTTTTAAGAGTGGTGGTTTAATTGGCACTCTGAGAGCTTGTTGTGCTGTAGCTGTTTTAGTTTGCATGGTAAAAAAGTTGTGTTTTTATGCTCAAAAAGGTCAAAGCCACTACAGCCGTATACATGCAGTCGAACGTCTTTGACCACCACACCTCAAATCATGTTTTCTTGCATGTTGCATTTTTAAGACAGCATGTAAAATTTAATTAGTTCAACTTTTAAAACACTTTTTAGGGCGCCTATGGTCTGTTCTATTCCAATATACTCCATACAGCTGTTTTTGGACTATGTGATTGTCCCCAAAGAAGCATGTCTTATCGTGGGCACTCAAACTTGAAGCCTAATTATACAGGACTTCCTTAAAACCAATTAGCCCACTCTTTGTTCAAGCAACCCACGACTCTTCGATTTTAAAAATATGTAGTTTGCACAAACCTAATCAGTAGGGACAAAACCCTGACTCACAACGAAAGAAAGCCAGCCGATTTGTCTTTTACACTCTCCCATGCTCACTTCCTGCAGACCGCCCCGGGAGACAGATTGGTTTCCTGTGGAACCTTTCCCTCACTGTTTGTCCCACCTGGGTCATGGTTTGGGGTGCACTGGGGCAGGATTTGGGTAAAGCCCTATTTGACAGCAGTTGAGCAGCACAACCTCCCTCTGTGGAAACTCCATTTCGTAGTCTCTTGTACTTCTACTCACTTGCTTTGCACTGATCCGTGAACTGCTCCTGACCCCCGTGTGCCTGTGATTAATGTCCCTGGCACAATGTTTCATCCCCCTCCGAAAAACCCATGTGAGGGAGCCAAACGATGTTGTGGAGTTTTTTTGGAAGCTATAATAAAGAAAGAAAATACTAAATAAAGAAAAATTGTGGGCGACAGACGCATGTCTTCTTTTTAATCGCTGCGTAGGGTCTAGGGTCATTGGTGGCTGTATTGATGTTGATCACATGATGGTGATGGGTCAGTTCATCTCTTCCATGCATGTCCTCCAAACATCGCTTAAGCTATCTGGTCTTTGGATCAGTAGAGCAGGACAGTTTCTCCAATCACAGCTGTGGTTCACCTCAGTAGTTTTCTATGAATCTTTCCAATCATAGAAATTCCTGTGACAGGGTTCTGGTCAAATCAACGTGGAGGTCAAGTAGCTGTGGGTTTATCCTGCTGAGTTAAGGTTGAGTTTCTTATAACTCTCACGGTCCACAACTCTTGCTCCTTGCTCCAAGCACTGTTTTCAGTGTATTTTAACATTTGTGTTTTCATATTTTGAAACAATAAATCATGCAATGTTGTTATGGCATGGTATTTGTTATAGTGTTTTAACAGCTTTAATTGCATGCACAGAAGTATATAGAACATGCTCAAGATTCTGTAGTTAAGAGGTATGACAATATCCAAATGTGTGTGGACTGTTGTTCTTCTTTTCATCCTTGTTTTCTAGTTAAGTTCCTTCTAATTAAATTAGATTTTAAATTAGATTAAATCCCTTTAAATGATGTTGATTTTACATTTTAAAACTCCAGCTGTGATACATTGTGGATTAATAACTTTCTGTGAACTTATCAAGGCTAATTCTGCAGACTGCAGATATTGTTTTCTTTAAATGGAGAAAATGGTACTACACTCTTATCAGTAGTTAAAAGCACAAATTAGTCAAAGTATATTGACAAAATATAAACATTAATCGTTTCATCTCTTCAGAAATTCATTTCAATGTGGGTCTGCTCCCACATAAAAGGCACACACACACACAAACAAAAACATATTGTTGGAGGTTGTTTGATGAGACTGGTGGGTGACCTGCCACTTCACCCCTTTGGACTTCTTGACCCAGATGACCACAGTGTCTAACTTCATAAGGACAGAACTTAGCAACCCAGTGGGGTGCCATAGCAACTGGCACCATGCCTTACCATCACTGTTTGACCTTTGTTGTGGTTTGATGCTCTGTGATTGTCTTACACAGACATGCTGTCAGAAACACACATCAGAACCACATGAAACATTTAAATAAGGACCCACAATGACACAGAATGAGAGGTACAGGCTTCAAAGGGACCTGTGAACATCACACACATGGAAGGGTTCCCACAGTCATGGAAAACATGGAAATATCAGGAAAGTTGATGATTTTTGGACTCAAAAAGTCATAAAGTAACATGATTTTAAAGGTCTGGGAAAATGTATAAACATTACTATAGTTATGCCTTGCTGTAAAAATATTTATTTGGTAAGATATTGCTGCTTGCACATGGTGCCACATTCAAAACTCAGGATGTCATTTTCTGTTTTACATTTATATTTAGGCATTTAACAGACACTTTTATCCAAAGAGACTTATAATGGTCGCTTATAAGAGATGTTTATACACCAAGAAGTTTAATTGAATGAGGTTCAACAATGAGTAAATAGTTAAAAGCTCATATACAGTAATTTTAACAATCTTTATGTTTCTAATAATAAAATACTTATCTATATATATCTATAATATCTAACCTGATCTCAGTGCACAACTTTTGTTAGTACAGACTATATTTAAAAAAGCAGCAAATTTTCCTCATTTATTCTTAAACATGAAACTTATGTTAAGATAAAGAGATATGATGTGGTTAAAATTGCACATGAAAAATTGCACTTTTTAGTTACCAGTACACACAATGCTTCAGTGCATTTATAGCATTCTTACTGTAACAAAACAGTCAAAACAAAATATTGCATGGGAATAGAAAATTTCATAAGCCATTTCTTATATCATTCACAGACAATGCCATGTAACTAGACTAATTAAGTTGATAAATGTTATCTATTCCAAATAAGTTTGCATTGTGCGGTTTAGCTCCACCCACAGTGAAATCTCATTGGTGCAAAATTCAGTAAACATCTTTTGATTGGCTGTCAGCAAATTCTTGTTTGGTGTGAACACACTGATTGTTGCTGAAAAGTTGTCACATCGAATTTGCTTATCACACAGTTTCAATCGCAGCTGTAGCTTATTTTTGTTATGCGCCTCTCTGATGTATGACGCAAGGACACATAAACAGAATTCACCTGTCCCCATTGGCAGGAGGTGTTGCTGGTTGTTTATGATTTTTCCTTGATTAAAGGATAGGTTTACATTACCCGCACTGACATCCTGCTCAGGCCTGATAATGGAGCCAGTGTGCTGGAATCCCTGGCATGTTTTCTTCAGTGTGGAGAGAAAGGCCATCCTTTTATATCTGAACCCCCACCCCGATCCTTTCTTCACAGTCCTGATGAGGTGATAAGTGCCAGAGGGGATATAATGAATCTCTGTCAGTGAAGACAAGGGAACGAGGTGGACCTCTGCAGATGCAGACAAGCTACATGACAGCAACTATCCCGGGGCGAGGCTACGCACATGTAGACAGATACACACACGTGCATTCCTGTCTACTTATTGTCAGACCTTTTGACCTGCTTGTCAGACATTGGTGTCTTCCCCTGAAAAGCCAGTCATAATTCATGCAATTAATCTCTTCTGAGGGCCACAGCACTGCTCGCCGTAGACCTTTTACTTTGACTGCTAGCTAAATAAGATCCCTAAAAGAGCACCTCTGTTTTTTATCAGTGACAAGAAAGCTTAGGAAAAACATCTGAGGCCTTTTTTCTCTTCCCTGCAAAGATCTGAACTCAACTATCCTCGATCTGGCCTCCGTTTTACCTTCTCATTTCCCACAGGAGGTCAAAGCGACCAGCAGTAAACAAAGAGAACGTTCTGAGCAAATTAGATAAAACCTCTCTCCTGGCTTTGAAAAGCGGTTCGTAGGAGAGCCCTTTGCGTTTTTGTTGATAGAATCCGCAGCTGACTCGTAACAGTCTTCCTCAAACCACCATGACGGCAGTCACCGTTTTCTCTTTTAAGTGAATCTCTGTTGAACATTCCCGGGCTGTTAAAGTTAGTTGGCGTGAAATTTGCGATTAGCATCCCTACTGATGCTAGCCGTTGTTTGCTTGTTTTAATGCTTGATGTGTGCTAAAGGTATGTCTATCCTTTATCTGAACTTCACAGAATTGTTTGTGATGATAGAAGCTGCTCTTTGGAAGCCTCTATCTCCACTGCTGCATCATTTATGACCTTCAGTCATGCAGTTCTCAGATTTTGTCTTTAATCTTAAATGTTTTTGTCTTTAATCTGTCCATCTGCATTTTTTAATTGTATACACTGTTATTCAAAATGTCATACAGTGGATTCAGGGTATGATTAGAGATACTAGCTCTGCGATTCTTAAAGGAACAGTTTACCTAACAAGGCTAATTTTGTCATTGTTTATTCAATGTTGCTGTTTTTCAAAACCCATGTGATTTTTCTTATTTCTGAAATATCCAAGCAAATTGTCTAAGCTTGAATAAAACTTTTGTTGGAGGGGAAGATTTTCAGCAAACGAATTCAGTTTGGGTTTGTTCCCAGACAAAGCTGTCGTTTGGCTTTAGAAGACTTGACCCTTGACAAGGGTGAGTAATTTATTACAGAATTTACAGGTGAGCTGTCACTTCTAGAAGTAATGCTTTCTGAATGTAGCACTTGGTTTTACTTCAGTATCAAGCTGGTTTAAATCATTTCAGCTGTGCAAAATACTGAACACATTGTAACCTATACACTGAACATGGGATTTCCTTGTATGTTTATTTAAATATCAGTGTGAAGACAACTGAGCATTTGAACCGTGAGCAATCCATCCGGTGTTATCGAGCCCCCAGTCATTTAGATTACTAAGCAGTCTCAGTTAAATAAAAGTGAGTAGTAACTCTCTGTTTGGGTAAATCAAGCACAAAAGTTCCTCCTAGTAACAACCAAAGCATGTCAGTAAATAAAAGGCGATGGCCTACAGCTATGGGCTGCCTTAAAACAACAGGAGTTGTAATTGCAGCATGCTGTGAGCTCCAGTGTTGTTTGCTGGTTAGTCTTTGAGAGGAAGGAGGGCTTTAGTATGGAAATTAGAGGGCTTAACAGTGGCTGTTTGGTTTGTATGAGCAAACCATTGCTTTTATTTCGAAAGTAGAGTGGAGATTTGGTTTTATGTGCTTACATATAAAGTAATCATCAAAAGAGACTGCTGTCAATCCTTTGCCCTTTGTGGGAGGAAAGAGGGCTAATCAAGCTACGGTTTGGGACTTATTTCAGAAGAAGTGGTGGGGAGCAACCAGCGTACGTGTTTCTGAGGGCATAGCTGTAACTTCTCGCAGTAAATAGGCCTTTGTCTGAGCTTGTCCCTCACTGCTGGAAGATGGCCACAGATAACACGCAAAAACACAAACACAAACACTGACAGACAACATAGTGAATTGTTTAGAACGTCTGGACCTGTATTATCTGAATAAACAAACATCAGCTATAACAATACCTCCAATCCCTGGAGTAATATGCCTGAGATTTAAAATGTGATACTGAGAAGTTAATTTAGCAAGTTTTTCCATTGCAAATAATCTCTTCAAAAGAAAAAAAACAAGCCCTCTTTTTTATCTCAGTTTTTTCTTACAGACAGCAATGAGAATAAATGGAGAGCAAATGAAGACTTCTGCTTAAGTCTCCTTCTCACATGCGTCTCCTTAGACTTCAGTAACCTTGCATGAGTTTCAAAAGAAATCTCAACAATGTCAGAATTTTTTTGCCAAGCTATCAAATTCTGAAATCAAAAGTCAAAATTCACCTAAGACCAAGTGAGCAAAACTACGTTATCCACATGTATTTTATAGTGCTGCACTTTCACAACAATTGACAACAACAGTTATATCTCTTCTTAATTATCTAAAGTAATTTTAGATAAATCATCTGAGACAGAGATTATACTCAGACAAACATAACTGAGATCTTCTGTCTCCGTAGTTATGAGACAGCAGTCTCTAAAAAAAATGAAAAAACTTTTTCTGTGGGCTGGTTTTTCGAGGCGACAGAAATTCAGCGACTGCCTGATGATATCTGCAGCTCATCCCTGCGTGTGACTGTATAAGTCTATTCTCCATCCCTGGCTGATGAACTCATAGGTCCTTCTTCTTATTAAATTAAATGAAGCGCTTTAGTTGTTTTTCTTTCGTCAGGGCTTGGCGTGTGCAGAGGCAGGAGAACAAAGCCTCCGCCTTCCTATAGCGAACATGAAGCCAGATCTTCACCATCCAAACTTGGCATAGAATCTTGGAGCCAATCTGTAAGCAATTTAGTGTAGCTCTGTGAAAGCAGTTTGAGAGAGAGGGAGATTTCTTATAAATAGTAATAGTGTGCAGTCAGTACAGAATGGGTGTGCTCCAAATGAATACGTGTTGAAAAAATGCTTAAAGGCAATCAAAAGCGAATGGCCACAGATGATTGGGTCAGATATTACAGTAATAATTTCCGGATAGTTCTTTCTTTCCCAAACCAAATAAGAAAGAGGGAACTTCATAATAACACAGGCTGTAACAGAATGTGTGTGTGCCTGAATGTGTTCTGTTATTGTGTAAAAAGGGTTTTTGCGTGAGCAGTACAATTATTTCACCCTTATGCTCTCCAAATCTGTCAGTCGAAAGTATCGACCTGCACGAACCAAACCGTGGGATCATATAGCAGATATCATGTGACTGATTTTACAAGGCAGGTGGTGCTGGGTCGTGCTCTCTGCCTTTATTAGACCATAGCAAATTCAATAGGCCTTTTGTGTTGTGCCATCTCACGACTGCAGTGGACCATGCAAAAAATGAGACAGTCTCTTCTTATGGATCTGTGTTATTGTTAGAAAAGTTTGAGAGATTCTTTAATAAAGGTAAGAGGCACTTTGGGGTGTTCGAAAATGATGAACTATGTTTAATCACTATTAATACATTTATCACTAGTTCTGAAATAAACATCTGATAAAGGCTCTGTTTGACATTTAAGGGAATTTTTGCATAATGATTTTGATTATGTGCATTGTGGTAATGACTTTACTTTGGAGTAGTTAAGCCTTGAATTTACAAGATAGCTAGAGCAGTTATTTTTAAGTTTCTGAATAAAAACTCTCAAAAACTGACCAGTTTGGTAATAGCACCTTTAAAGCTACTCTAATCTGTACATGTCTATACCAAATTAATTAAAAATATGATCTGTGTTCTTTGGAAAAAATGTGCAATTTTCTGCTTTTAATATATATATGAATTATCAAGAAGTAGTTCTTGGTAAAGGGCAGGTCCAACACAGAGGAATTCTGGAGACATCTTAATTTAAAGCTTCTCTAT
The DNA here is from genome assembly GCA_036877625.1 of Ambastaia sidthimunki. Lineage (NCBI taxonomy): Eukaryota > Metazoa > Chordata > Actinopteri > Cypriniformes > Botiidae > Ambastaia > Ambastaia sidthimunki. The sequence continues at coordinate 1,705 of JAZGTK010023022.1, read as the reverse complement.
TCTATTTTAAAACTTTAAAAATGTGGGTGATTTTCTAATATAACAACCCTGTGTATACATTTTGCATAAACTATTCTAAATGAAGCTATGAATAATATTATGTTGCTTTATGGAATACAAATTGTATGACACTGGTAATAATTCTCTCTCTCTCTCTCTCTCTCTCTCTCTCTCTCTTTCTGCCCCCTCTCCCCTCTCATGTTTCTGGATGGATGATCGCCATGTCAACCCTGTAGGTGAGTGTATATCTTTACTGCCTCCACAGTTATTACACAGCAGATGTTTCTTTTGGTCATTGCAAGTCTTTATCTCTTTTATAAACACCTAATTATAAGCAGCCTGTAATAAAGATGGTCCCTAGAAAAAAAGCTCTTGTGATGGGGTTCATCTCTTTAAACCTTTGAACTGTTGTTCTCTACAAGAACACATTGTAAACTAAACTTAAAACCAAGCAATGTACACGTAAAATGAAGCCTTTTTCTGTGCCAATGACCATGTAACTGTTGTACAAATGGTCAGATTGCTCTGTTTCCGCTGAAGCACACAAGATGCTCTTTGGAACAATCTCAAATCATGCTGAAATATCATGGATCACTCCTGCGCTGACTTTTCCATGTTGTTGATGTTAACAAATGATTCTGGAAATCATGATATTATAAATTCATATTTTCAATCAAACTCTTATCCTCATAATATAATTTGTACCAAAAAAAAATTGTTCTAGTTGAATCCAATAATTGAAGTTTTTTCACCATTGGTCTCAGACTTTTGGACCCAGCTGTGTAGAATATGATACAACATGATGGTGTATCTGTACTAAATGTAAATTTTTTTTTAAATCAGTTTATAGTGTGTAGTGTTTTGTCTTGATTTACAATACACGTAAGAAGCAACAGTATGTCACCTGTGTCACACAGTTGACTATCATTTGATCATTAAGAGAGTAGGTTGTGATCTTGATGGTTTAATGTAAACCAGTAATATGATATAATAGGATGAGTCTGGACAGATAATGTTACACAATTATAGAGAAAACCACTGACTCCTCTATTGTTCCAATCAGGAAGCTGGGCTGATTTCCAAAGGATGTGGTTGGATGGTATTCTCTGTTTAAGCTTAGCATTTGTTAAGGCCAGATATTATTCTTCCAATGACTATTGAGAAAGCAGTAGATTTTTCAGAGCATAAGATGGAAATTTACTTTTGTATTCACTCGGGGCACCGATGGATCGTAGGAGTGCAGATCAGCGCATTAAATAACACTGTATAAGCACTGTTCTGCATGAACTCCAAGCATTGGTATAAAGAACCCACTGTGGATTCTCCCATGACTCGCCACTCAGATCTGATGCTTAGATCCAGGAGTCTGATTTTACTGCTGGCTTACGGCTCAGTGCAGACCCACTTCACCTCCGATCCGAGATACAGTGTGCCACATTTTCCACAGAGACATCCCCAAAGGGCAAAATCAAAAGCTTCCATTACTTAGATCCCTGCTGTTCCCATTTAAGGCTACGTCTGAAACCGGAGAGAGGAGAGTGTCTGCATTTGAGCAGATAGTTTTCTAAAGGTTATTTATCCCTCATAGACTCTTCCTCCTCCTTTGTAATCAGTTCTTCAGATGTAATCAGAGTTTTTCCATCTGTTTTGCATCTAGGACGATTTTCTTAAAGCCTTGCTAAAGTGCTCATTAGCAGAAGCACTC
>JAZGTK010023020.1:0-10086 GCA_036877625.1 Ambastaia sidthimunki | reverse complement strand
TGTGTGTGTGTCCTCACTGTTCTCCACCTGTCCGCTCTCCTCTCATCACCTCATGTGGGCCTGAAGCATTGGCATCTTTGCTCTATTTCTCACTGAGCTGCAGTATTCAGCACAAAGCGCTCATACGATTCTGCTGGCAAAGCTTTCAAGTGCATTTCACCTGTAACCAGGTTAACTGGTTTAAGAGGTTTCTACTGCTAACCCCCTCTGCCCAGGAGAAACACTTTAACCTCAAGCCAATTGCCAGCTGTGTGTCTCTGGTGGTGTCTTTCTCCATATAGAAACCAGAGATCTTAGCAATGATAATTGACTCCGCGGGGAGACGTTTATGAAACCAAACACTTACACAAAGACCTGCACTTTTTGCGTCTGTGTTTAGGTGTGTTTTGTTTTTCTGCTAATGTTATTTTATTATTACATCAACTTGTTATGCGTAATTGTATTAAAAATAAGGGCATTGTTTTATCTAAAAACAAGCAGCTATTCAGGTATTTGTGTATTTGTGTTTTTTACTATATGATCATACTTTGGCTTATCAACATATAGGTTTGTGTGTGTGTGTGTGTGTGTGTGTTTACTTATAACCATATATTGGTGACCAATTGCACAAAATTCATTAAAACCTGACAAATCTGAGCAAAACCTGCATTTGGGGCGTCTTCATCTGTAAAAACACTATAAAAGTTTAGTAAATGTTTTTCTAAATTGTAAAAGTGTAGGAAGTTTAGGCTTAGTTCAGTGTTAGGGTTAGATTGTGAGTTAGGTTAAGTAAGTGTTTACAACTAGCTGTGTATAAAAACAATAAAAGTGTATAGAATTTACCCATTTAGATCAATAAGTGTGTGTGTGTGTTTGTGTGTGTGTTTGTGTGTGTGTGCGTGTGTGTTTGAATAAATAGGATTATATCAGCATGGCTGGAGACGGATTACAGGAATTAGCTTGCTAATGCAGATTTACTCTGATTCGTTGTATGCATTACACTAGAGTGGATTATTGTGCTTTTTGCCCCGGTGGGGAGATAAGCCACAGGTGTTTGCCCCTTGTGTAACCTCCAGCCTGGTGTTAACAGCCCCAGTCTAAAGTCAAAGTGGGTTTCAACCCTGATACCCTGCATCTGAGTCTCATCTATGATGAGGAACTTTACCAGAACACTAATACCGAATTAACCATCTGTTGCCATACAATGTAAAATGTACCGTACGGCAAAGCTCTGTGTTGTAAAATCACATGGACACTTTGGTCTTTTCCTGTAAATGATTATTGTATTTTCTTCTTCATGTAGAGGTTATAGTATTTTATCTCTTTATTGCAGTTGCCATAGTGAGTATTTGTTTTTGATGTCAAAGACTTTGTGACACGCCTAGTTTGACCTCATTTTGGATCATTGAAAGGTCTTGTTTGAATTCCACTTTTTGTTAGCAATAGAAAATAGATTTTTTCATACTTGCTGAAAGTGGAATTCATACAAGGTTTCCTTTCATATGTAGAAATCGAATCATGCAGTGTTATCAGACTTTTATTACATTCAATTACGATTGGGACGTTTGTTACATTTCAAGGACTTTTTTCGAACAAGGTCATCCTGAAGATAAGTTTATTTGTGATGTTCTGAGCTTAACCCAGCACAAACTGCTTGTGTAAGAAGTCCTGTTGACCTGAACAAGAGAAAGAGCAAAGGTTAACATCCTCTCTTTCATAACACAGAGGTCACACAGACCTTATTTAATAATCTTCTGTTTTATTACAGGAACTAAATCCCTCTTTACTGCAGTCAGAGAAGATCAGTGGGGTTGTATATAGAAATCATTTACGTAGCTATATAAGCAAGTCTTGAGTTATTTTGGACATTTAATTGCTTTAAAGGAGATTTTTCTTCCGGAAATATTACGTTACTACCCAGTTACGCTGGTTGAAAGTTTCTTCATATTCTCATAGCAGTTACAAGTAAAGTGGTTTAAATATATTCATTTTATTTATTATACAAATATGTCTTCAGTGGAAGACGCAGGACCAAAAACATTTTCGTCCAATCATTGCATTCGGCCCTAATGCAACTATAGGATGTCCTACTATGTATGTTTTGAAGGAGGCGTGGCTTTGAAGGGCGCTCTGAAGGAAGGGCTATTGCTAGCCTCTCTAAAATCGCCTACCCTACCTTTAAATAAAGTCACAAATGTTTCTAACCATCATTGTTTACCATAATCTGTGGTCAGAGAACAGATTGTCACCACTTTTGTTAGCTCATATAACACAAACTCAGGCTTGTTTACAATCCACATGATTGGATGGTTTGTCATGCACAGTTTTGGCTCAGTCCTTAAGCTCGTATGATGCGGTGTTTATAAAAAGAGAAATGTGTTTACACTTCAAACAATTAAATGCCCGCATACATTACATTCCAGCTTTAAACACACACCACTGGCACACTGAGGCATGTGTCTAAGGAATAGCTCAGCCTGTGTTATAAGTGTAACCGGAGGGGAGTGTTAATGTGTTTAGCATCACCAGTCCTCTGCTGTGACATTTTTGGACCATTAGACAGCATTAGAAATATCCGTCAATGATTTTAAAATCGATTAATGACCAAAACATTTCTGTTAAAGGATCCTTTGATAAGTACAGCCGTGTGTAATGCGTACAGAAAGGCACTACAGACTCATCTGACCAACCCAAGCAACCAGTACATTTATGTCTTGTTACAAAAGCAGTTATAGTGTATAATAAACTCTTGGTTATAGTATTTTCACCTTTGTCCCCGATGCAAGACTCATCATACCGGAGTCTGACACTCAATAGCTTTTCGTAAAGCATTTCATAAACTGTCAAAGTTTTAAATCACATATGAGATATTGGATACATGCCATCAAAATTACTGAGCAGGAGTTCAGACCGGTTTTCCTTTTATTATAGATGCAGGCTGCCACCTAGTGGAAGACTATTACATGACAATCAATTTCCTTGTGGCTTAGTTTTTGATAAAAAAATAAACAGATTAAATAGTTTTAATAATACAGTTTCTGTTTAATACATTTTAATACAGCCATTCTGATATTAAACGATTAAGCACTTAAGATAATACTGATAGATCAAGCAGAAAGTCAATGAAACTAGTACTGATACTAGTTTTAGTCTTGGCTAAAGCTAGTACTAAGGTTTAGTTAAACTTCGGAACTTCAGCAGGATGAAAGTCACTGATGGTGATCGGTATGATTGTTGTCATGCTGACTTTAGGTTGAATAAACAGAGTCTTTGTGTTTCTGTCCTCAGTCACTCCTGCTGTTGTTAAACACTACAGAAGACGCATTCATCTGTGTTTTTGTCGCTTCTAGGCAGATTTGCATCGGAAAGAAGAGGCTGTCACTGATTAAATTAAATGAAATGGCATGAGAACATTAGGCTGTTTACAGGGCTTAATTAGCCTGTTTAAGCACAATGCGATAAATCTGCATGTCAAACTAGTGGCGTTAAATTGCTACATCATGATGCTGTAAAGAATATTCATTAGAATAGTGATTGTAATACATTAAATCTTGATCACATATTTATATAATTATAATTTTGTACATGAATAAATATCGTTCAGTTGACATTTCTACTATAACATCTGGAGTCAGACATTTTAAAACCTGAACAGAGGTAAAAACAGTATAACTATGCATTGTAAATGTTTGTTCAGTGACTTGTTTTTTAAATTGACTTCATGCAACTGTTCCAAACTGAGATGTTGTTTTTTTTGACACACACACTATGATGTGCAGAAAACAGCACTAACAGTGCTTCTGAAACAAATCCCAAAATAAATCAAATGAAATGAATCTCTTTGGGCTAATATAAGCACATCTGAACCCCACAACAACACAGTATCTAAAAATACGCAAGAAAATTTTCCATTTTCTTTGCAGGAAAGGTGGCAGGTTAAGGATAACCATGGAAAAGACATTTCAATCTCTTCTTTTTGCAGGTCATCACCTGTTTTGGGATCTCGGTGCTGAGCTGTCGGTATGTGGGCTTTGCCGTCGTGGCGCTCCTGGTGGAGATCAATTCCATCTTCTTGCACCTCCGGCAGGTGCTCCGCATGGCCAACCTGGCCAGAAGTACCTTCTACCGGGTCAACAGCATGATAAACCTGGGCACCTACGTGGTGTTCCGCATCAACACTTTGGCCTGGATGACCCGCTGGCTGGTTTTGAACCGTGAGCGCATCCCTCTGATCAGCTACACCGTCGGCAGCGTGGGATTGGCCATCATGACCGTCATGAACATTGTGCTGTTTTACCGGCTAATGAGAAGCGACTTCATGAAGTCCAGCCGTGAGAAGGAAGTGAAGAAAGAAAAAGAAATGTAAACTGATATATCTCACCTTCCCAACCACCTCCACATTAACTCAAACCAAATCCACTCATTGCTACCATTCCTTTGGGTTGCCGACATCTGATTGACAGGTGTCAGTCATTTTATATGGTTAGAAAAACTTTATTTATATTGATATCAACCTGCTGACCTTATTCTTAAAATACCGGCTTGTTGAGTAGATCAGAAGTCGTAGCCATTATATAGACCTCAAGCTGTGCTAAGACGTTTTATAGTGGCTGTTGTCAAAGGTTTACAGATGTCTGAGACAGACAGCATATATTTACACATGCCCCCATAATCCTGCATGACTTATACAGTGACTCCATAGACTGTATGACCTTCAGTCTTAAAATATTACGTTTAAGTTCATAGCAACTGGATTTAGTCCTGTTATTTACCTCTAATTATATGTTAATCTGCCCCACTCAGTTTATAAATAACCTAAATATAAGCAAAGATTTAGCTGGAATTATTAAACGGAAATATATATGTGATATATTATCCAAGGGTGTCTCGCAGAAGATCATAAGTTAAATAGTGATGCGTTATGGGCCGCATTACACCTACACCTGCTACCTCATGAGCTTGTATCTTGGAGCGGTTAGTAATTGGTTGATCTGGTTTGATTCAACTTTATCTAATTATGAAATAATACAGTTAAATGCAGTGACCATGGACAGGAAGTAGCTAGTCTTTCGTACTGTAAACTGAGTAAATATGCTCAACATGGTTGTAAGCTCTTGGATAAATACCATTTGTTCTGGGTTAATATGCTCCTTTTTAAGTTAAGGATATAATTCTCGGTGCTGGAGCCATCACAAGTTATCTGGATTAAAAACACTCCTCATTTGTATGGTAATGAAAGAGAAGAATATGACTGAGAGTCGAGATCTAAGCTTCAGCCCAGTAAATGACCGTCATTGCAGATATCAGCCTGTAGGTGGCACTAAACACAACAGTGACCTCATGTTAGCTTATGCTAATACTTGCGCAAGAGAGGTAACAGCTAAAGTATCACCTATATTGCTTAAAAAGTGCTGAATGTTTTAATAAAGCTTTGAAATTTCTTTGCTTTTTTTCTACATTTGTGTTTTATTTGTAGTTATTGTCATCGAGCACTTGATGTGGTTTTGCGCGCATCACAAAAAAGAAATTTCCCTTTTAAAAACACAGTGAAAAAAGGTATAAGAATACCGTCTTGTGCAAGATGTTGTGGTTTTGTTGGTGGTACACAAGGAATAGTCTGCTCAAGATTATTAATAAAGTTTGTATAGCCTTATTGTTATCTGTAGTGCTATTTAGATTGTAGATTGAAGTGTGACATTATGTGACTGGGCAAATGTGGCCTCTCTGTACAATGGGAAAAGTGTGACAACATTGAACCACATGTAGCATCACTGACTTGTGCCACAAAATTATTCCTCTCGAAAACCAAAATTTATTCTTAAGTGTTTTATTTGGATATACTGATTTTCTAAAGCTTATTACTATTACTGATTGAATAAAGGGTATCCAAGAAGGTTTATAAAACACATTTTAAATACACATGATAAAGACCAGCACAGATGACAGGGCTGAATAATGGTTTACACTGAAGTTGTGCAACTTTTAAGCTAATTGACTATGGCAGCTTCATATCGGAGATTTGTGCTTGTTTAATGGAGTAACCAGAATCTCATGTGTTTAAAACAGTACGTGTCATTGTTAGTGATTTGAGAGAAAACCATGTGACTACTTTGTAGGATAATTTCAGTGTGTTTCACTTTGTGTTGTGCTTGGTGAAAGATATGCTACTGTTATGTGGTGGATCAGATTTTTGGAGCTTAGTGTTGCATTGTTGAAAGCCACATGTGATTAGACTGGAATATTCGTTAGTGTATTAAATAAAGACAAAATCCCTGTTAACAAAAAACATTTCCATGCTAATACAACAGTCCCAGGAAAGCAAAACACATCAATATTGTACTTTTAATTTCTTGCTGTCTCACTTTAGCCTCATTTCAGTTTATCATGGTTTATCACAATCACGTCTAAAATGTAAATAGCATAATAATTTTATTTTTTGGTTGGATGAATTATTGTTTTGTAATTAATATGAAAATATGTTTATGGCATTTATATTGATAATTGTGAAATAAAATACTGTTAACACTTTGATGTTTTTCCTTTGGCAAGATGAGCAAGATCTGATACTATATAATATGGAATATTATTAAGAATACATTTGATATCCTTTGTGATTTACTTGAAACATCTGGGGTACTTAATTTTATTGCAATTGCACTAACTTTTTTCTTTAATGTTGGAAAATAACCTGCAACTTTAGCACTCAGACTACAAACTAATGCATATTTCATGAGGAACGCTCCCTCTGGCGACCGTAACTGCGCTTTATTCAGAAGGCAAAATGTTTGATATCTTCAAAGCTTCTCTTCTAAATGGATGTCTACATACAATTCAACACCTGGTTTTCTGGAGGAAGAAATCGCAGGCTATAAACTAAATAACTATAACTTTGTTTTATGCACTTTATTTACTGCAATTTACTTGCATTTACGCATAGCATGTAACAACAATGCGACATTTTATTAGGCAAATAGTTTGTTATAATAATTTTGCTTCTCTGTAAAAACAACAGAACCTATAATTTAGTTTCATTTTTGCACTTTAAAAATTTCGCTGGATTTCACTAATTTACGCATAACGTTGCTAAAAATTACGCGATATTTTTATTTTAGCCTAATAATACGTAACGTTTAACGCAACTGTTTAGCGGTTACAGGGTTGCGTTGCATTAAACTGGGCAGCGCAGTAGCTTCGGCGCATCTCCTCCATCAGTCGCATCGATGCGCCGGTATTGAAGGAGTGCCTGCCGCTGTCATCACGCGTGTTCCGGTCACGATGATGATGATGATGATGCTCTGTATCTTCACAAGACGCAGAACACACGAGGATGTTCACAATGTCTAAAGACTGGTTTTAACCCATAGTGACATTGGCGGATAAAAGCAATTTCTTGTAACGGTAAACGCTGCGCATTGGCGACGATTGAACGACGGATTTAAATTTCCGTCTTCTGCGTTTAATTCTTGCTTTGAGGTATGTATCGATCTTCTTAAAGGATGTCGTCATCCTGTATGTTCAGCCTGGATCAGGGATCTAAATGCGAAAGGAGAAGATGAATCCACATTGTAAGGAAATCTGAGCGTTCATCTTTTGGATACTAATATAAGCTGCGCTAATGGAAAACACGGTGAGTGCTGCATATAGCTTCATTGTGCGCTGCGTTTATCTGATGCGTTTATCGCTATAAAGGAGAAATATGAGTTACTAGGACCCTATTGACATTTAAATGCATATGTTGCATTAAATGTATATTACATTTATACTGCAGGTTGTCTGTAATATACACCGTTCAGAAGTTTCGTTCGTTTCACCATCAATATAATCACAATTTTCATAGCAGTTGCTCATCCCATATATTTTTAAAGGCCCACTGACACAAATACAAAAAATACGAACACACAATGTTATTGATAAAATACTACGTTTTATATATATAAACATATGAAACAACAAAAATGTTAAGTACCAAAAGATCAAATCATTCAGTTATTAATGTAACAAATTGTAATTTACTTATTATAATTCAGTTTTTTGGACTAAAATCTGTGTGTGTATGTGTGTGTGTGTGTGTGTTTTGGTAAAGGGGTCACAGGTGGTGTCGCTGGAGCGGCAGGTGGAGAGTGTGGAGAGAAGCATCGTCTTCCTCAGACAGGAACAGCTTACTCTGCTGCATGGACTACACCTGGAGATTCTGTCCCTCCAGAAACGCTGTACAGGTGTGTCACATGACCACTCCCACAGAAACCACTCCGCCCATCCTCACACCCGCACTTTCAATGTACATTCAGTGTCATGTCTACACAATGCAATGCTGAGACACAGACTTAAATAATATTCTTGGCTCAGTTTATAGAATTGTTTTCAGAACTTCTACCTTTGCCCCATTTTACCTTCTCCATCTTTTTATCGTCCCCCCGCTGCTCTGTGCATTACTGCCATGTCAAGTCAATAGGTTTTAACATGAATACACATGAATGTGCATAAATATTATCGACCGACAGGAAATTTGACAGTATGGTCAACTACAGTCAGTTTTATAATGACAGTCGGTATGCGTCACCTCTGGTACACAAATGCAGCAGCTGTATAATTGAATAGAGAAACGTTTAGGTCATCATAACCACACCCAAGTGGAACCTCCAGAAATCTCAATGTTGCCATGTGATTATAATTCCATCGTTTTAGCTCCTCCACAGAGAACGTTCTCCGAACGTTGGCTAACATTTTATAAAAGTTCTCTCAAACGTTCCCTCAAAAAAGTTCTTGCAGTTACAATAGTAGAATGTTTTTAATGTTATAGGTCATATATCAAAAACAAAAATGACCCTTAGGTAGTAAGTGGAGCATTTTAAAAACATAAAAAAATAAAAGAAAATGTTTAAATAACATACCTATAACCAATCAGTAATGTTAATATGTAACTTAATGTCTAAAAATCTGGATTCCTAGAATGTTCCTTTAACTTTCTAAATAACATTTTAGCATTTTTGTTACTTAATGGAAAACGTTAGGGGAGCATTCTCACAACGTAAAATTGTTAACTGGGTAGAAGAGGGTTGTGTTGCTGATGGAGGAGGTTGTACAGAGAGAACTGCGGGTCAATAGATTCCTTCCAGTGCAGGGCTGTGTTTTTCCTCTTGGTAATTTAGTACATGGTCTTTATACCTGAACATTTCTGTGGATGTGCTGAAGCAGCTAGCACAAAAAGCAGCACACTGCATATTCATCTACTTCCTGCCCTCCTTCTTCCTGCCCTTTACAGCAACCACACATTCCAGCGTCCACTGCATATCATATATATATGAAAGTAAAAGTGAAAACGTGAAAAAATGAAAGTATATATATATATGTATATATATATATATGTATATATATATATATATATATATATGTATATATACATAACAAATGAATTTTTATGTTATAATATTAATAGTATGATATTTACATTATTTTTATAAGGTATTTGTGACATTTTAGAGGTGTATTTACAGGGTTTCATTTAAATAATTTAAATAATTTTGGAGGTGGAGAAAGAACATTTTGTTAAAGGGTCACACAGACTTTCTTCGAAATATTGTACATGGATGAATCGTGCACCAGAAGACAAGAAATGTAAGACAAGAAATGTATAAAGCAAATAGGGTTTTTAATTTTAGAAATGTACATTTCTTTCGCATATGCATAATGAAGGTCTTAATATGGCTTTAACTTTGAACTATGTCAAAGTATTTAACCTAAACCATTGGTAAGCTTTAATAAGGTTGTACCTGCGACTTAATTTTATTTGCATCTAATACATTAAAGAAACTATTATGGTGTGTAAACAAAACATAAACACAAAGAATCATGTGGAAATGAACAGTGTGTCTGTCATTGTTACAGAACTTACACAAGAACTGAACATCAAGCCACCAGGCAGAAGTGAAGCAGGTGAGACTTGTCACACATTTACAGTTACATTCATTCATGTACTTGTACAGTTGCTTGTGTCTTTTTAAATATCTTTATCCCGGTTGTCTCAGTTGTACACAGTAGCAAAAACAACATGCATTTACCTTTAAACAAATGCTTAGATGTGCTAACATCTAAATGAACTAGTTTTAT
>JAZGTK010023019.1:0-10086 GCA_036877625.1 Ambastaia sidthimunki | reverse complement strand
ATACCTCACAAAATATCACATCCTAATATACCTCACAAAATATCACATCCTAATATACCTCACACAATATCACATCCTAATATACCTCACACAATATCACATCATAATAGATGTTATATCTGTGTTATGATGTCTACAGGTGAACGTGAAGGAGACGGAGGCTGGTTACCTGCTGCAGTGACGTCATGGCAGTGGTTAGCAGCAGGGTTAGGGTTAACCAGCAGTGAGCGGGTGTAGTAACTGCGCGCTGCCGTCAGGCTGCACTGCGTGCTGTAAACAGGGTCACTGCTGTCATCTCCATTTTGAGCGTTGCTGGTTTCGGGTGTTATGGCGCGACTCTGTCCCGATGACCCGCTCGCCGCTTGAATCCGGACCGCGCCGCGGCCCGCGATCGCTTCTGCGGGAAAGACTCGCGTCGCTGCTAATCGCCAACAAAACAATGTCACAAAAAACGACAAAGCACGACAGGAACGTAAAGATCGAGCGGTGAGTTTATCTTTAACGCGCATGTATAAGGTCTGACCGCAGATCAGTCAGGGTCGCGTGTTTCTGTGCCTCAGCAGCTGTCAGCGGGTTTGTGGGGCTAGTGTAGGCGGCTCAAGCGGGTCAGTTGCTCGTCTGGGTGGGTTGGTTAAGTATTGGTAGTTAATAGAGGCCTCAGTGCGTGTCACGCTGATCCGCGAGCGCGCGCCCGTGCGCGAGGTCCCGTTTATTCGACGCCAGTTACATGCAGACATGTCATAAATCACATTTCATATAAATAAACATTATTCAAAGTCGTGTTCCTGACGCGATAACAATGATTTGAAGAAGCTGTATAGTATGTGAAGCATAAACAACCATAACTCACGAATCACGTTTGATTTATATGACTTTTTATACAACTTATCTGAAGTTCATTCAGGTTCAAGTGTACACGTGGAAACATGTGATGATATGCAAATGATTAGTGTCATTTTTGCCGCTAGGCCTGTACTGTAGCACTACAGTTACTTTTACTACTGCAAAAGACATAAATCTCTATTTTTCATAATGACATTATACATTTTTTCATGTTACTTACAGTAAGTTTGATGTGTTTCAGAGACTGTTTTTTTTTTTACCACAGTAGCGCAAGATGGATGAAGGAGGACTGAAGAGCAGAGATGAGTGTCTGAATACTCTGGAACACAGTGACAGCAGAATACAAAGTGCCACGTCTGTCGCTCCCACCTCTGTGGTTCCTCAAGTCAGCTCACTGGTGCAGCCCGTTTCTGGAGACCTTCCTAATGGTGCGAGCAACTCACCAACTCTGGAGAATACAGATATGGTGTGCACCTCCACGTTAGGCTTCAATCTGGAAGACTCGGATCTCAAAATGGCTGGAAAAGACCAGAGGGCCCAGCAACACCAACCCCTGAGCTCACTCACTCTGGGGAACAACTTCTTAGGTCTGGAGGCCAGCATTGCAGACCTCAATCGCGCCTCACCTTCAATGGACTCCCTGATTGGTGGAGTGGATCCCAATCTCTTTCCATTAAAAACTGAAGACTTTTCTCCCATGGATAGAGGCGATATGGACCTTGACATGGATTCTTTTGGGCCCATTGGAAAGGATGTTGATGTTGGTAATCATAAGCTTTTCAGTGACAACACTCTAGATCTTCTGCAGGACTTTGAGTTAGAAGGCTCACCCTCTGATTTCTATGTGGGAGATGATGCATTCCTCTCCACCATCGGTGAAGATGCTCTGCTTGGAGACTTGTCCACAAGTTCAGAGAGGGACTTGAAGGTCTCTGTAAACAGTACAGTTAACGGCGCGCCCACTTCCTGCCCGTCCGGCACAAACACAGTCAACACCAGCAGCTCGCTCACTGTGAAAGTGGAGAAGGACTCCATAATCCAGCTGTGTACTCCTGGTGTTATCAAACAGGAGAACTCCAGCGGGACTAACTTCTGTCAGACAAGCCTCCACAGCACACCCATTTCCATATGCGGTGTCACCACTTCAACTGGACAGAGCTTCCTGTTTGGAACTAGCTCATCCTCAGCTGTCAGTCAGCAGAAAGAGAAGTCGGTTTTCAGTGTGTACACCCCCTTGACCTCATCTGAAGATGGCTGGAACAGGGGACAGGGAAATGGGAGTGGAATGCAACAAAGGGCCAGTGAAAGCTTTTCCAAAACGTTTACAAACACCTATGCCAGGTAAGCCATGGTGAAGGCCTTCAGGCTGGTCAGTGCTTCAGTGATGGACCAAGTTAAACTGTACTGAAAATTTAATGAAAATGGCCAATGCTTAAAGCAGGGTTCCCATGGTCATTAATATGGGATTTATAGGCCTGATCTAATCTAACCATCTAAATGATGCATGACTGGAAAACTACTGCAGAAATATGTGGTCAATATTAGTGCATGATCTCATGTGATTTAAAGTGCATCCTGGGTCTTCTGCTTGTAGTGTTTACTGTAAGTCCTACAACAGGAGATTCCTGCACTTATGAGTGTTATGTAACTGACACACTTCACTGAATGAGCTCAACAGTGCAGTTTAACTCAAAACCTGCTCGTCTGACGGTCTCATGTGCAAGACAGCCTGCAGCATTTGTGATTGACTATTAAAGACAAGCCCAGCATACAAGCTTTGAGGAAACGCATATTTTTTCCATGTGACTGGGCCATTAGTGACACACCCACCTAGTCAAACTTTGGCTAGATGCTTAAAATAAACACAAATTTTTTTTTCCTATAATAACAGTGAATTGATTCAAATGCAGTTCCAGTGTCCTGTGTTCATTTTCTTTATCTGTGAACTAATATAAGACAACTGATAACAAACTGGAATCACATTTAGTCACCATGAAATCAAAACTGACCTAGTTTACTTTCTCAAACACGTTCTCAGTCCTGTTGACTCAGGCATGATTCATCGGTGATGTTTTTCAAAATATGTGTTTGTCTTTGCGATTCTTTAACATGTAGGAACTTGCTTGTCCTCTGAAATGACTTCCTGGTGTCCTGCAGGTTGTTGGTTAATGCTAATCAGTAATGTTAACCAGTTGATTAATGTTAACCAATAGTTAAGGCTAGATTAAACGTGTGAGCTTTATTTTGGTTTCTTGGCAGTGATGTTGGGGTAAATGATTACACCCATAAACAGAATATTACATTTAAACATGGTCAGATGTTACAGTACAAACATATCTAGAAGGACGGCACTTAAAATTGTGGCTGTAACCTTGAAGTGCAGTATACAGTTTTATACAGTACTGTATATACAATATACAGTTGTCTGAGTGTTTTGTGGATGTGGGTAGACAAACAGATCAGTTAGTGGTTCAGTCACAGAGCAGGAACAGATGGTGACACTGAACAGAAGTTGACCTTTAATTTACATGTGGGCTGGATTATCAGTCTTGTGTGGTCTGCAGGTCTTGAGTGGGTGTAGGGGTTTGTATGCGTTTCATCCTAACCTGTGTGACATTTAGCAGCTTGCAGACAGCTTAGACAGGAGCTGTCTCTCTCTCCATCTCTCACTCGCTCTCTCTCTCGTGGGTTAGCTCTACAACAAACACAGTTGGCTGTAGGTCAGTGGCACCACTTTGTGGTTTCTCATGCAAACACAGAATCGGTTAACGCCCATTTCATATTTTGTTTTGTGTCGTCAATATATCTGTCTTTCCATCATCAATGAATTGAGTGTATTTGAGCCAAACCCTCTGATTTCACAGACTCACACATTCTTTCTAAAGCTTTGCTGAAATCATTCTTGGCCTGATATGACTCAAGATGGATGTTCTGTCAGGCAGCTGTGAATGAGTAGTTTGTTTTCTCCATCTCTCTCTCTCTCTCTCTCGCTCTCTCTGTCCTCCAGCACACACCCACTGAGTAGTTTTAACTCTGCATAAAGTCCCACAATGAGGAACTTTAGTTCAAATATAGATTTTTCTGGAAAAGGAAACAAAACCACAAGTTTCAGGAGCCTCTGTTAGAAATATATGAATACTGCCAGTGTTCTGTAAACATTGCACAAGCTGTTAATAATCAGGACAGACTTTCTGGTTCTTAAGAGTAATTATGTGCTGAAACTCATGTAAACTGCTCTGAACCTGAAGGAAAGCAGTTGCGATAAAACTGCATGAAGGAATTTGATGCTGGTTAGTCATCACAGATATTTGGCACCGAAACCAACCCAAGTTTAACTACAGTGATTAAATAGGGCAGCCTTTTCTCTCTCTCTCTCTCTCTCTCTCTCTCTCTGTCTCTCTCTCTCTCTCTCTCTCTCTCTCTGTCTCTCTCTCATGACAGTCAGCAGAAGTGAATGATGGAAGATGGCTGGTTTTCATTCCAGAGAATACTGATAAGTTAACGGTTTTTCAGGTTTGGGTGAAGCTGTGTGGATGAACTGGTTGTAAATAAATGTGACGCACATTTTAGACTTTGAACCATGAGTCATGAAAAAGAGCTTCGATTATTTATTCATGAAATAATTCATTGTGTGTTAGAAGTTTTGTTTTAAGAATCTGCATGTTTAAAATGAAGAATGTTTGTCTGGAAAGTCTGATTCATGAAGGCATGGCCAGAGCGATTTCCTTTTTTGTTATTGCTGCTTTGCCACTGATCCTGAGAAACTGAAGACTTCAGCCGTTAAAATGTCTCATTGTGTCAGTTTCATGAAGTTATAACAAATAAGCCCAACAACACCTGCCAGAGGCCTCAAAACAAACAGAGTGAGAGGAATCAGCCTTCTGTGTGATGTTCAGAAAGCTTTATTCCTTTGGTCATCTCCAGAAGACTGTTATGTAACGTGGAAGAAGTCACATGTGTTTTTGTGGTTGCCAGTTGCATCCATTAGTAAGTAAACAGAAAATCCTCAAGAAAGTGTGATTGTAGTCACAGATATCTCATCATTTTGCCCTCACTGCAGGTGGTGGCTGTTGTTTTCTATGATGGCATGTTTTTCTGTAGCAGTTTAATGTAGCTGCACTTCAGCAGCCCTGAAAGTATTTTAACACGCAAAAGTACATCATGTATACAGATATGTAGGTTGAGAGGGTATAGAGAGTGAGTTATATCATTCACAATGCTTCATTGAAGGGGGCGGCCACTGCTGAGTGCATGGTCCTGGTTTCCATAGTAACAGGGACTAATAGAGCCAAGGATTCCTTAATTCCTAAGGATTATGGGTAAAACTAAAATGAGTGAAACAGAGATCATATACTTGGTTTCAAAAGAAGTGTATTCTGTAAGTTAACAACCTTCAAGCTCATGTTAGGTCTTTGATTTTGAACAGTTTCTTTAAGCAGAAACAGGATAAGTGTCATTCTGGGCCACTGAAACATTAAAAGTGCTCCTGAAAACAGCTTTTGTGTTCAGCCACTGAATAGCCAGTTATATAGGAGCAAAAATAAGTATTTTTATAAAGAGGATGTGCAACTGTTTTTTTCTGTTATACAGTATAAAGCTCACTTTTGCTCTCCTCACTGTCTCTCTCTCTCTCTCTCTCTCTGTCTCTCTCTGTCTCTCTCTTTCAATTTAAAGTACTTTACTGGCATGATTGTGTGCATTTACAATATTGCCAAAGCATTTGTGCTCTCTCTCTCTCTCTCCATCTGGCTCTCTCTCCCTCCACACGTGCAGGTGTTGCAATTGTGTTGAGGTGCATCAGTGCTAAACGTGCATTCTGCAGTCGCCCCCTGCTGGCCAGTTTTCACATCTGCAGTTATCCTGTGATCGTTTCATTGGCGCAGGACAGTGGAACACAGACTGTTTGAAGTGATCAAAAAATGCTCAACTTCTAGACATTCTTGAAATTTGTGGTGAATCTCAAGAAACATTTAAATAACTCTTACCTAACGTTTCCATTTTGATATGTGTTTCAGGGCTGAAGACGGCACTGCCCCAGCCGTGGGAAGGTCGGGAGCTACAGCACACAAGATCTGTCTGGTGTGTTCGGATGAAGCTTCCGGCTGCCATTATGGAGTCCTGACCTGCGGGAGCTGCAAGGTGTTTTTCAAGAGAGCAGTTGAGGGTGAGAAACTCTCTCTGCATGGACTAGTTAAAATAATTAAATAACTCCCAAGCAGTTACAATAATTAAAATTGAATACATTTAACATTCATGTAATAAATAGATTTAAAAATGTGAAGATTGGAATAAATTTAAGGGTGAAGTTTAACTTGGGATTTTGTGGATTTAACTCACAGGACAACAGAATTATCTGTGTGCTGGACGCAACGATTGCATCATTGACAAAATCCGCCGGAAAAACTGCCCTGCCTGTCGCTTCCGCAAATGTCTCATGGCAGGAATGAACCTGGAGGGTAAACCGATGCAGTCATCACATAATTCTGTTCATAATTCTCAAATGTCAGTCCAGATTTGTAACAAACTCAATAAGGAAAAAATGTAAACTGGCTGTTTTAAACTTCCAGCCCGTAAGATGAAGAAACGTCCGATCGGCGGCAGGTTAATCCAGCAGCAGACGATTCCAGAACAGAACCTTCCACCACTGCCCGAGGCCCGAGCGTTGGTACACAAACCCATGCCTCAGCTCATACCCACCATGTTGTCTCTGCTGAAGGCCATTGAGCCCGACACCATCTATGCCGGGTACGACAGCACCATACCAGACACTTCCACCCGCATCATGACCACTCTGAACAGGCTGGGCGGCCGGCAGGTCATCTCTGCCGTCAAATGGGCCAAAGCTCTGCCAGGTACAACAATGGAGTGTTTGTTTGATACTGGCCGTTCTGGACGGCATTACAATGTGTGATAACCACTCAGGAATCTGCATGCATCATTTCACATTCACTTTGAATTCTTGTAGCATTTCTGAATGAAACATTTGTGTAGAAGCCAAAGAACATGATGTGTTTACCTCAGAATATCAGCTATTATGTTACAGTCAGTACAGAACATCAGTCACAGGACGTGCTGAAAGAAACTTCCATTCTTTACGTTTAGGCTTCCGAAATCTTCACCTGGACGATCAGATGACTCTCCTGCAGTGTTCCTGGCTCTTCCTCATGTCTTTCGGGCTTGGCTGGAGATCCTACCAGCAGTGTAATGGAAACATGCTGTGTTTCGCCCCAGATCTCGTGATTAATGAGTATGTGTCTCAATAAGAGTCCAGCAGCTCCGCTGTTGTCAGTTATAATGCCAAAATAAATGAACAGACTGTCAGTTTCTAAGACCTCAAATAACAATAACTCTGATGGTGTCTGCAGGGAGCGGATGAAGTTGCCGTACATGACCGCTCAGTGTGAACAGATGCTGAAGATCTCCAATGAGTTTGTGAGGCTGCAAGTGTCAAATGAGGAATACCTGTGCATGAAAGTTCTTCTGCTGCTGAGCACAGGTGAGCTTCAGAAGATGAACGTACTGGATATGTGTGTTAAAGAAGTGCAGTCAAAGTCTGGTCTCAGTGTTAGATTCTGTAAAGGTTTGTGAAGGTCACAAAACTGTTTCTGTGGTTTGTCAGTGCCAAAGGATGGATTGAAGAGTCAGTCAGTGTTCGAGGAGCTGCGGATGTCTTACATTAAAGAACTGGGGAAAGCCATCGTGAAGAGAGAGGAGAACTCCAGCCAGAACTGGCAGAGATTTTATCAGCTCACTAAGCTACTGGACTCCATGCATGACGTAATGAACTTTATCCTAAATAACACGTTATTATTGCAAAAGTTAATGTTGTAGTCCAATCAAATCCTGACTGAAAATATCCTGCCCTCCTTTTTTCTCAACACTTTCACTGAAATACATTGAAATGCATCTCACGTTATCTTTAAAGACTTGCTTTCATGTAACAGTATTTATATCAGTATAATTCCATTTCTCTTCAGATGGTTGGCGATCTGCTGAACTTCTGTTTCTACACGTTTGTGAATAAATCGCTGAGTGTGGAGTTTCCTGAAATGCTCGCAGAGATCATCAGCAACCAGTTACCAAAATTCAAAGCTGGGAGCGTCAAAGCGCTGCTTTTTCACCAGAAGTGAAGCTCCTCCCAGCAGGACACCATGCCTTAAACACACACCCCTTTTCCCAAGCCCCTCCCACCTCAGAGCTCACATGGGACAGGTGGCACCGGAGGGTGAGAGGGAACCGGTGGCTGTATGAAAGCCAGAGCTCTGACATCACTGATGAGAATACAGAGGAAGAGACGGGTATCTGAAGTTCTGAAAAGCTAACAAATAACCATCAATCTCACAGCCAGAAACAGATCGTCACATATATACATGATCACATTTCTGGAGCTGATTCTACACTTCATATTCACTGTCAATCAAATGTCTTCAAATATCAACTTTAACAACGACTGGTTTGAAATGGTCATTTCAGTGATATGGAGAGTGAAAAGCATTTTGTATAGCAGCATATCTTTATAGTTTTAAAAGTTGTGTTGATGAACTGCTAACATCTAAACAGAAAAAGGGAAAATGTGCCTTTTATTAAGCTTTTGTTTTCAGCTGTTTTCTGTACCAGCCGCAACAGACGTTTTGCATCCATTGTGTCAAGACTTCTTGATTTGATTGTAATTTTATACCCACTTGCACTTGTCCTTTTAAAACCGGCCGTGTTTATTTTTGGCAGCTCAGTGATGTGTAGTTTAAACGGATCTGACAGGTGTTGTGTAATGACTGGCATTCTGTGTGTCATTTGGAGAAATGCAATTCGAGCACTTCTATCTTTTTAAACGTTTTGTTCTGCATAAATGTGTGTATTAGCATCCAAAACAGCCATTTTTATTCATCCTCACCTGTTAATTCATGTAGGAATTATGCAAATGTGAATCATGAGTCTAAACTTTATTGGTTATTGTTGTGTTTTGTGTAGTTGCTCCTTCAGTGTCATTGGCTTACAAAGTAAAGCCACGTTACACAGCCAAACAATGGATGCAAATAACCTGTAATATTCTGCTTACAGATGAACTATTTTGTTCAGTTTTCTCTCTTTTTTTTAAAATAGATTCGTATAAGGTATAAAACAATCACAGCTACGCCAAACATCTCGTGATGTCACAACTCAGGCCTACTTCAGTTGTAATAATACAATAGTTGTAGAACCTCTTAGAGTCCAGATGACAGTGAACATGAGTCCACGTTTATTAACAGTCAAACTAACCTGTTGTTTTTCTGAGCGCTTTCTGTTTGAATCAAACTGCAGGAGCAGGTGAACTCTGGGAATTTTTCTCACCTGTATTCTTGCAGTCTGTTATTTGTGTGCCAAACATTGGTATTAATTTGTAAATTTTAACCAGTGCTCGTCTTCACAGCTGTAAAAGGTTTATGTTCAAGAGCAGGAAGAAGAGATGATGAATATTTTGAATTTCTTCTGTGCAGGCCTAACACATCTTGTTTAATACATAATAAAGACAGATTATATCCCCAGCTACAGATTTAACATTTATTCTCTGAGCAGCACTTTACACACACACTCTTCCTCTCCTACAGATGTGATGCAAATAAACACATTCATTTACGTGAGCAGTGCGTGTAATAAAATGTGACCGGTCATGAAATATTGCAGTTAGAGCTGAAATGGATGAGGGATCTGTGATATGAGGATTTGTAATGCAGTTTATTTGTAGCTGTTTGTCAGAGGTAATATCTCTGTTCTTACAGGTTGCAGTACAGCAAAGATAAAGACAAGATCTAACACAAACCTTTCATTTAACTAAAACCTCTTTTTAAACAAATGAAATTAACATTATAAATAATGCTAATCTGTTTCATAATGTTCTGTTGCTACATAAATATTTAAGGAAATGCAGACATAACTGATAAGATAAAAGATTGGGTGGCAAGCTGTGTTTTATAAAACACATTCAACTCAGTTTCTCATTGCAAGACGCTGTTCATGCAGAACTCGGATGAGCTCATGATGTTGACCATCACAGTGAACGAGCAGCCATTTTACTGATAATGCTAATATCACTAACAATCTGAATAAATAATTATATGCAATATAATATTATATTAAAACGGTCATCGTGCCTATAATAAACACTATAAGAAAACAAGCTTTTGTAGGGCGGAATAAAGTCTCCAGTGAACGACTGCGTGTCTCAAAGCCTGTGAAGCTGACTATCTAGACTGACTATCTAGACTG
>JAZGTK010023018.1:0-10087 GCA_036877625.1 Ambastaia sidthimunki | reverse complement strand
AAGAAGAAGTAGACGTAATCCCCATAATCCACAGCGTGCAGGAAATGCGGCTCTAAGAAACACAGGACAGAAGCATTAGCGTCTCCACCACTGACCTCACAGTTAAAATTTCATGCGTTTTTGTTGGCTGAGTGGAGTGGCGGAATATTGACCTAGATTGTTCTACAGGAAGCTGGATTTTACATCAAAACCACCATTTTCTCCTCTTTCACATCAACACAGGTGACACGACTTGGGGTTTTGGTTCAAATGTGCTGGGTTCAGCAGGCTTAGCAGAGCTAGCATTAAACCCTGTACACAAAGCAGGTATACAAACTTGTTCTTACCTTTTAACCACTTGGAGTCGTATTTAATGGTGCGGAGGGCGGAACCGTCTCCCATGCTACGGTAAATGACAGCGTCGCTGGCCAGGAAGTCAGCTACCGTAGCAGAGTACAGCTTACCATCTACAACACATGAATATACATGAACTTAAAACACACAACTCATGCAAAGTACTTTGAAGGAAGCACACAAAACACTAAAGGCAAATTCACTTTATGTTCACTGTAGCTCAAAAAACTACTTTATCAACAGCAACAAAAGAAATAAAAACATGTTGAACACTTCCTCTTCTAATAAATCAACTGTACTGCAGAAATTTTTTTTTTTTTTTTTTTTAAATCACTTTCTTGCTTTCCAATAAAGATAAATCTAACAGAGTTTACTTTATATATCTAACACAATTATTTTAAATGAAAGATTAAATGTTCAGATATTTTTATTGGCAAACAAGACATTTACACTGATGATTAAACTACTCTTTGTAGTGTGCGGCACATACTAATTCCGATGCATGCATGACCTCACACTGTACTAATTCACACCAGGATGTGCAGTTCCTGTCTGTGAACTAACAGAGCTGGCGTGAAGACAGGTTGCTCCTGCTGATTTATGCCTAACATCAGTCTTGGCTCTCATTGGAGTGTTAATTTTATCCAAAACTCATGGCAAAGTTATTCATCATCCTGCTTATTATCCTGACAGCTCTCATACCAGCAAACAGCGCAACGTTCGTCTGCTTGGCATCAAACGGGCATCGGGCCAACCCACTGATCTCTTCCCCATCAAACTCCAGGTTGTCCAACTAAATAAGTGACGAAAATAAAGAGAAAAACAAGACAGATACTGAGCCCTTATCTTTACTGCACTGCAAAACTTCAGAACCGCTCCCATTCACATGGGAGTTACTTATTATTAACAAGTTAGTTACTTATTAGCAGAACAATTATGACTTAGAAGGAAACAGGGACGTGCGACATGAGTCACACAGAAGAGAGACAGACAAGCAGACTGACACGTAGCCCTTATAAACAGAGTGACCTACCCTATAGTAACGGCACATAGGGTTGAAACCATTTGTTCCACAGATGAACACCAGATCGTCGTTTCTTGGAACCAGAACTTTAATGAAATTATGGCACTCATCCTGTGAGGGAAACACACAGTGAGATTTATGGTTGCTTCTGTATTGCAAACAAGAAGAGTGACAGCTGATTTATTCTGAAGAGGTGCAGGACTCACTCTGTGTTTTCCCTTCATGGCACACGTCTCCCTGTCAGCCTGGCCTGACCGCCACGTCAGCTTCTGCAACATCACAGAATCGCTGTTACACACTCTTAAACATTAACACAATATTACAGTCCTAATCAGGAATTCTATCCACACTGAAGACATTACAAAATTGCAGCCAATCAGAAAATATTCAGTGTTTAATGTTAATAAATGTCATATTTTTTTCAGTAATTTTGGGACAACTGCAGATTTTGTATCTTCAGACAGGATATCCTCATAACACGAAAATGTATTACATTTTATATCATTAAATATTGGCCAATGAGAATGAACTGTGGGTGGGGCTACAAAGCATGACAAAACAAAAATAAAAATTAAGCAACAGACAAAACGTCTTTTCGCAGTTGGTTGAAAACTCTAATGAACATTAAAGAGGTATAATTTACTGCTTCACACTTTATTGCGCCACACCTGGTTACGACACGTTACACTAAGGGTGTTTTAGTCGTAAAGTGGTTTCATGTGTACCCACCCTGTACGGGATAATCTCGTTCCTGTAGGATTCTCTCAGACTTACTAAGTAAACCTGGTCCCTGTGATGGAAAAAAACAGTTTAGACTAAAACTGATCAAACTGGTCACACAGTTGAATGCCTTGTCCACATCCTGTTTTAGTGCTGACATACCTGCCCGCAATGAAGAGTGTATCATGTATCTGGGTCATCAGCTGAAAGTCCAGTCTGTGCTGAGATTCATTTCCAGAGGGGCGACCGCGGAACACCGGGTACTGTCGTGCATCTGCGGAACAATCAGATGCACAGTTATTCAGTATTAGCGTCAGCAGAGATCAATGTCTGTATTGATCGACTATAGCAAATGCATGTTGAAGTGCTCTGAAGAAAGACTTCTAAAGTAATGAATATTACACCAGCAGATTTCGCTTTGACACCCAGTGACTGCACTGTCAGCATGTCAAATGCTTCCCATTGCAGAACACAGTAAAACGAATGCAATGTCTCCACGTGAGGGATGTGCTAAACAACGTTATAATCTAGGTTCGTAATCTTCAGATTGTCCGAATCACTAGTTTGTTTAATAAAGCCATGTAGCATTATGCTAGTTCAGGCATTGTGCTAGTCGTGCCTAAACTCATCCTGATCAAATGCATTACTCAAGAGGTGTTCACACAGAGTTCTTTTGCTTGAAAACAGCTGGACAGAATACAACAGAATTGAACAAAACTTAACAGTCTTGTGTGTATTTTTAAAAGGTCACCCTTCAATAAATTAACAGCGATATTCAACAGGGCAGAAGATTCGATGTTTGACGCCAGCTGTCTTTTTCAATTGATTTATTAGAAAAGCAATTTATTTGCTTTGGTAATCAATTTAGGAAAACAACTATTAGCAGGTTAAAACCTGGTTGTGTTAAATTTATGCCTTTTAATACATCACAACTACAAAAAAAATCTAAATAAACTAGTCAACCTTGTTAGTCAACTTACTGACCTATCCCTTTATCAACTTGTTTAAGCACCGGTTCCAACTACTAAGATCCTTTCCAAATGTAAATCTGTGTATAATTGCAGATATCTGCTGGGTCTTACAGTGTCTGTCCACAATGTCCAGAGGGATGTTGTCTTCTGGAAAGCTCACAGCCTCCAGGTGGGACACTACCACCAACAGTAGTAGCAGCAGGTCAATGGTCAGTTCTCGCCACCTCATTGCTGGCACAGAGGGCAAACACCTTCTGTACTGCACTAATGTAGATGTTACCTGCAACACACACATAAACAGACATTAACATACAACTAGACATAACAGACACTACAACAGACACTAGACATAACTACTTTCTCTTGTGTTGCTGTGCATGACCTCTACTGTGCAGGTTCACTCTCAGCAGATCACTGTCTGTGTGTGTGCGCTTTTGGCAGCCAATACCCATGACTGAAAATCTGTCCGTAAGAGGAAGGTCAAAAACAGACGTGGGGGTGGAGAATTGAGACATCATGAAAGCGGAAATCCATGTTGCGCTTTCAGCCCGATCTTGCATTAATACACATTTGTGTGTTCTTGGGTTGAGTGACTGAGGTGAAGTGTGTTTGCTGTGTCAGAAGTTCATCAGAAAATGAGAAGAACGATTTTCCAGAGGTCTGCGTGCTATGGTTGGGGTTATGCCCCGGAGAGACAATAATCTGTGCATATTAATGAGGAGTGTAAAGTCAAATATTTATAAAGCTACAAATTATTCATGCCAGCAAAGCCTGAACGGATATAAACAGTTTACATGAAGACAACAAACAGATTTGCAGTGAGTGAGAGGAAGGCCTGAAACACTTCCTGAGAGCATTTTCACCACACACACACACGTACAGTATTGACATTTTTGCAATTAGCAGCTCAGCACACCTGCTCCCAGAGTGTAGTACACATATGCTGCCTGTACCACCCTGCTATTATTGATTAGTTTTTGAATGATTGCTTCTATATTGATCAAATAAATAAGTAACGGCTAAGGGAAGTTCTTAAACTGAAATTTAATCCACAGGCCTGAGACAAACAGATGCTTTTATGTTGCCATAATGGATCCTAATATCTAAATAAGACAAGATATTGCATAAGGCCAGAAAAACACAAGATGAGATGTAATGAGAAAAGAAGAAAGAGACAAGAATAGAACAGACAAAGGCAAGACAAGAATAGAGATGAGTGGTTGAGGTGAGATGGGGTTTGATATGCCCTATGCACTTGAGAGATTAAAAGCTTTAATGTCCGGCCACTTTATGGATGTCAGTGGTGAAGAGTCAAAAAAAAGTGCCGATCATAATGAAGTTCCAGATGAATTTCTTTCCCCAAGTGCATCTTTGATCCATGCAGGACT
Source organism: Ambastaia sidthimunki (assembly GCA_036877625.1). Lineage (NCBI taxonomy): Eukaryota > Metazoa > Chordata > Actinopteri > Cypriniformes > Botiidae > Ambastaia > Ambastaia sidthimunki. The sequence goes on along the minus strand of JAZGTK010023018.1, from coordinate 5,651 downwards.
GCACACATCAGCAGAATGCCTTTCCACTGGAAAACACTGTATGGATTAAGCAATGTGTACAATGGGAGCCCGGTATGATATGGCATTGAGGGTCTAATCACAACTTCATAGCCCTATATCATTTCCTCAGCCTGAATGTGAATACAAAAAGTAAAAGAGGGATTTCCAGCACCCAGGAATCTATTCATTGTCAATGACAAAAATTCCTCATGAGGTCTAATCATTATTCATAGAAACACCACAGGGAGCACAGACAAACTACAATACCACAATAATTCCAGTGTACAACAAAATACCAGGATTGGTTGAAGAGAGTGAGGGAGAAACCTAATGTAAAACAGAAACAAAAAGGACACACAAAGGTCAGCCGTCTTGAACTACTTTTCAATCTATGGTGAGCGCAACATGTTTTCTATTGAATGTCTCGATCTGGTTTTCCATTCTTGCCCGCTGGTGTATGAGCCTGGACAGGCCCTACAAGGAGAGAGGTGGCTATTCACACAAAATGTTAGCGCTTAGCAGCCCGCAGCTACTCTCATTACAGCCTCTCTTAATGCGACCCAATCACGCACTCGCTGATGTTTTTGGCTGCATTTCCGGGATGCTGGCACGTTGCTTGCATTGGCAGGCTGTTCCAGTATGATTGCCTGCAGCAGCAGATCCACCCTGCATCCGTCTGCAAGCACTTTTAGTCCAGCTGCAGGAAATGTTACAATGAGGGCCAAAAAACTAAACTGGTTGGTAACGTTGAGGAAAGTGTGGTGGCTTCAGTTAATCTTACAAAACAAACCCTCCCTGCTGACCGAATCACTGCAGATGATGTTTTAAGGTTGCAGGGCAGAATTATGTGCTTTCATTTAACATGACCACCCATAGTTCTTCCTGAGGCTTGATTCTGAAAAGAGGGTGAAGACATAAGTGATCTGATGCAGTCAAAAGCTCTGGGTGGAACAACAGTGTTTACCATAGATGTATACAAGCAGCTATCAGAGGACAGGACTGCATTTTATTTACATGCAAGAGCAACGGAAAAACTTACTGCAAAATACAAAGAAGGACATGTGTCCTAAAAGATTAAGATGAGAAAGGTTTAGTTATTTACTACTTGAAGCTTAGTTTAGTTGTTTTTAATTGCTGAGCAACCCTGACAAGTTGCTGCATTAATATGAAATTCAAATATTGTGCATTCAGAATGTTTGTTAACTAATTTTAAAAAATCTGATTGGATGACTCACATTTAAAGTTGTGGAATCATAACTTTCGTTTGCTATACATAATCTTTTAGCTTGCGTCTAACAAGTTTAAAGAACAAATACCCAGCTGAGATGAAGTACCTGTTATTTGTGACGTATTTAATACACCGCAAGGATTTCTAGCGAAAAGAACTATAAAGTGACATATACCGTTACTGTGATTTGAACTTACACATGTGATGAAGATTTTGTTCATTCTGCCCATCCCTACTGTAAAACGATTAAAAAAAAGGGCCCTCAGATCTGAAGATTTCACAACTCAACACTTCTGACGTTTGGTTTCAAGTCTGATCAGAGAGACAATAACACGCTGAGATTAGAGCTCCCCCACATAAAAGAGCTGAAATCATAAACTCATTTACAGTGGGATTATGACGGAGCCCAGAAATCACAACTTGTTGCTCCTCAGCCATAAAGAAGACCGCCCCACCTGTGCAGCTCCACCCCCTACCCACCCAGATTCCACAAAATCACTCTCCTGCAGGTGTGTGTGAATGTGTGCTTAAAGAGAAAAACAGAGATCTCAGGATCCATGCAGTCCGGGGCAGTGAGGGGAACTCCATGTTTTAAAGGTTAAATCAGTTACTCAAGCCTGACTGGGGCTAAACAGAAGGCAGCAACACTGCTGTGGACTTAGTGGGTATAATGTGGCCAGCTGTTCGGACTGGCTTTATTCACACACACAAAACTGCTGAAGCTTCTTGGTGGTGGAGTTTTTTTGATGAGGTAGATGCTATCTGGTTCTTTTTGAAAGAAGGTTGACAGGTTCAGCAGAGATAAGAGGAAACGGTGGGAGGCGCAGACTGTTGCGGTCTGCGTTTATAGTATTTCAGTGAGATAGCCCCTAACCTTCAGCCTCTTTTATTCAACTGCACACATCGGTGAAACACAAACGAACATAAACATGCATTAGAATTCTATTTGTATTAACTTCCATATGATGTAATGGTACAAAATGCTGCAGGGAGCTGTAACACCATCAGTTTAACAAATTAGAAATTAGCTATAGGGGTGAAATTACTACTGTATATGCCAACCTCCCTCCAGAGATGAAAGTAAAAGTTGAAGGAGTGTGTTAAATTATAAAGAAGAGAACAAACAATTTTAAGGCAAAAATGTTCATTTGTATGCCTGTTTTATAGTTTGATTTGTGATTATGTTAATGGTTGTTAATGACAGAACTGGTATTATCTGTCTTAGGCAGATTTTGTTTTGATACAGCCACACTATCACCTACACTACTTTCCAGAGCAGTACTACTGGACCCATAATGTTAATTGTGCAATTTTAATTATTCCTAATTTTTTTTATTTTTAAATTAGACGCTTAAAATGACGAATGATGTTATGAAGTTTAAGACAGCGTTAAAATATAACACGTTACAACGCACTTCGTTCTCATCTACGTTATTTTGCCGCGGCATTCTGCAACTTGCAACACTCCGAATTTAGCCTTATGAAACGAGACAACTGTTTTAAGAACAATAGCTTTACTCGAAAGCCCTATTCGTTCCTCCTGCTGTCAGCTGTCACTCATTTTAACAAATACATTTCGCTGCATGTGCTGTATGAGTGTATATGTGGGTGGTTACGGCGCAGCTCGAGAAGTCGCTTAACAATTCCAATATTTGCGCTGAAAAAAGAAGTAGTCTTCAGACAAAACGCTTTCGGAAACAGAACTAAACGCTGTCTCTGAATCAATGCATTCGCGGTGAACCCGTGGCGAATCTCTTGAGTCGGCAGTAAATGCATAAAGACAACAGAGAGCCATGAGAGGAGTGTTGGGTCGGTAATGGGTTCTGCTGGGAAATTGATTCTGTTAATGCATGACCGTGGGCTTCAAACCCCACTACACAACAAGAGCTGGTCACATTCTACCACCAACAGCCCTATAAATGCTTTTCGTCTTGCTTTTTGTATATTGATGCCTTTTTATTTTATTGTTATTATTTTATTGATGCCATACCTTTTATTAGATTTCTTTATTACGGTCGTATCAGGTTGTATCAGTTTTACCGATGTAACAAAACTGCCAGCATCGAGGGGAAAGGTTAGATGAATCTGTAGCACTAAATCTTCCTTATCGAACTCCTATACGAACTTCCATTGCACCGAGTCATTACGGGACAGGAGGGGTCATATATGTATTCTGTCGAATAAACGATTTAATGGTATCTTCATCTATTCTGTTTATGAAATGGAAGGAAAGAAAAGATACCGCTGGAGAATGAGCTTTTTTTTACATTATACTATTTAGCCTACTTTATTTAAATCTTTTTTTTTGTTATGTTGTTTGTCTTTTTATATGATGAAGAAAAACAAACCTAATACAAGCAATACATAATTGTTTATTCCTTTGTCGAATACACGCACTAAAAGAGAACTATTTTTCTTTCAATATTTCTAAACACAGTCACTTTGCATAAAACAAACAGTATAAGTTTAAAAAAAACATCCAGATAACTACAACAAACTACTCAAATACGCATAATTGTGTGACAACAAATTTCCGCACGTGTAAAAAATGAAAGTGGAAATCCTACCTGAATGTTTTCCAAACGAGCATGTAGACTACGATACTCTCGACTCCGCGTTATATTCCAATGTATTCACGGTGTTAAATCCAATGCAGATTAGACAGCATGTGTGCAGCTCGGTCCATAAAACCAGAGGATCCCCATGTATTTGTTTTATCCGACCACGCGAAACAACTCCGAGAGCCACTGGGGCTCGTCCAGCTCGTCCTTGGGCTCGGGACAGAGCTTTGTGATCTTCAAAAGCTTACTGATCAAATAGCACCAAGACCCTCCCTCTTCTCTACTACTAGTAGTACCATCCCCCAGTCATTCACTTGACCAAACAAACTCAGACCAAATACAAGCAAGTAATGACCACAAATCGGATGTTAAGAATGAAGAACTTCAAGCCTGCGTCAGTTCACTTATAAACAGCTACAATCCGGTTTAGTGTGAACAGGCAACAAGGTGAATAAAAATAGCTCCGGTTCTATTTTTGCTCTGCACCTAGAGCACTTCTGATGTTTTGAAGATCTTTTTTCGCCTCGCTTATTTTCTTCTTTACCATCTCTACGGGTTCAGATGCTCCTAAAGCTGCGTTTACACAGTAGGAAAAACCAACAGTAGGAAACCAACTCAACCTCATCTGAATCTGTGATTCTCGCTAAGTTATTTGGATCGTAACAACTCCGACTCAAGCTTTAAGTCTCTCTCAGTGTGCTGAGCGGGGATAAACAAACTAATGCACGGCAAATGGTGTAACTCGATCCATCCCGAGTCCATCCATCAGCAGACCAATAAGCTACTGATCCCTCCCCCAATCCCTCATTTTATCCCTCCCTCTCCCTCTCTTTTTACTCCCTCTCTCCACTCCAGCCCTAGTAGATGTGGTTTTTGGCTGCTTTCCTTTGCTCTGCTGTTTTTCTTCCTCGAGCCAGACTGTAAGACGTTTATTGTGTGTATTTATACATATATGGTTATAGGTACAAATATGTGCAATGTTTAATATGTTTTTGTAATGTCAACAGCTTTTATTATGTCAATGAAAGTCAGATCTCAATCTGCTGCATGTGTAAAAGAGAGAGAGGCCCCACTTGGTGACCCTTGTAGCCCCCACCCCGCACCCCCAGTTCAGTAAGCTACTTGTTAAATCTTTTTTGTAGAACTGTGTTGGGAGGGAGGACAACAAACTGCACTCCCTAAGAACTGCTTTTTAAAAGAAAATCTTGACTTCAGTTTGAGGCAAAAGAGGAAGACTTAATTTTGACTTAGTGCACCCCATGCACTTTCACTTTCAAGTCAACTTTTCAAATCTATTTTCAATTAAAATACAACTATCAATTAAACAAACAACTTTCTCTAAATATTTGAATTGAATGCAGCTAGGATTAAAGTTTATTGTGCCTACACAGGTAAATTTTTTTGATTGTTTGAAACCATTATAAAACATATTGAGTACCTTCCAGTCTGAACCCCTAAACTAAAGCACACAACATAAGGTAGCAGCCGCAAAAATGCAAAAAAACCTGTTCACCTTGTTAGCGTGCAAATCACTGCACTGCAAATCATTAGGTCTGCATGTGACTGTTTACATGTCAGGGGCTATAAATGTGCTCAATAAAATACAATAAATGGGTATTTGTGCCTTTACATTTTTGGTTTAAAATGATTGTTACACAATTTTTATAAGCATTGAATATATTCCCAATGTAGCAGAGCTTAAACATAAGCCGCTGTGTGAATTAGTAACAGATTTGTTGTTTGCTGTATTTTGTATGGGTGTGAGCCTTAACACACACAAGAAACAAAAGGACTTGTGTCCAAAAGGCACTATGTTAGAGGATATGGTGGATGTGTAGTTTAGAGACACTGTAGTCAACGAC
>JAZGTK010023016.1:0-10087 GCA_036877625.1 Ambastaia sidthimunki | reverse complement strand
ACCCTCGTAGCAAATCCTTGGTCACTGGAGAGTGACCTTTGGTAAGATACAAACGTGTATCGTAGATGCTGAGGACTTCAGAGACTTAAGAGAACCATTAGCCCTCCATGGCACAGTAATCTTAATCACGTTGGACTCCGAGGAGGAAACCAGGACAGCAGTTGAGAGCCATTAGCCAGATGCCTCATGGAATTCCCCATCCAACCCAATACAAACAAGCGCATAAACACGCGCACAGAAGCTAATGAACCTAAATGTAATCATTTCATTCTGTGCTGCAGTGTGGCTTTGCAGCTGTGTCCGGCGTTCCAGCCCGGATACGGAAGGAATATTACACCATCACAGAGCATGTGGGTGCTGTGCATCATTCCGGTTCAGCTGAGCTATTTCAGGAGACCTTAGAAATATTAAACACACTCACACTCTTCCTCAGCAGAACATTTACAGTCGCTGGGGGCGTATGTGGGGGAATCGTAACAACACTGTCAAAGGTCAATGAGGAATCATTTGCGTACTCCCTCTGTTTCTCACATAAAGATTACAGATGGGAAGGAAACTTCTTCTCCAACAACACACAACAGCTTTTTAACACACACCATTCTGCTTTCTGTAGACAAGCGTGCAAATGTAAACAGGGGTGTGTTTGTGCGCAGGTGAGAGTGAAGGGTGGGGCAGTTCTCTGAAGGTGAGACATCACACGGATGAGACAGACACATGACAACTTTTCCTGATGACTGATTTCAGCTGTAGACTCTGATCAGTCCCACAAGTATTTTCTGTGATGTACAACCCCTCAGGCGACACGAGTCTAAGCACATCCCTGTATATCAGCAATCACATGCAGTCAACCACTCAGCACATTAGCTTTGGCTGTGTGCCTCTATGTCACTTTGTTACATAACTGCTATGAGCTTTTCCATCTTATGATATGGGATTTTTGTTATAGCTGCTGCCAATAATGATGACTAGAGAGCAATATGGTTGATGGTCTATAATGCAATTTAATAATAGCAAATAAGAAGTTCACAATCTTTTATTTAATTTCAAATCTGAACTAACACTTATTTAATTGAAGAACCTCAAATGTAAGTATTTAACATAAACTGTGTACTATTCATTGACATGGCTGTCTGTGTAGATTTTGGAACAAACACTAAATGGACAGTGACTACTGCAACTAGCAAATCCTGGTGGTTTTGCAAAACAGACAAATACAGACTGAGATGTTGGACTGGACCAATACAACGGTCTCCCTAAATGAACATTATGCATAACTACAACTAAATGGTGACTTAAGGTCTGCTTACTGGATCGTTCTTGTGCTGACTCACTTATTTAAGTAAATTGAGGCTAAATGTGTGACTGGGACACATGACACATAACAGCCAGACAATCTGCTTCTAGAAAAAAAGATTCTGTGACGTAACATCAACTAAACATTCAAAAATGTGATTAACAGATTACAAACCAAACAAACCACTTTTAAATTAGAATATATTTACTGTTTCCACACAAATGTGTTTTAAGGAAATCAGGGTCAAATTAAATAAGGAAATTTGCTAGTGACTTTTTCTTTTTGTTTAAAGAACAGACTGAACAGAGTTTTGGATACTTGATAGATTTGTTCGTGTAAAGACCACAAATCCAATATTATCAAAGCAACTGAATCTAAGACTGTATGTGTGGATATTGTAAGTTTCAAACATAAATTACTTATAGCCCCCTGTTTACACCTTCTATTAACACCCATCTCAGATGACCGAATCACAAGTGGTCAGGCCGATTGTGGTTTACATCATTTACACGCATCTCAGCTGAAAACATTTGTAGTCAGATGATGAGGAGAAAATAATTTACACAACAAAATCCTGTTTAGAATACTAAAAGCTGACTGGGGCAGCTGTACTGGTTCAGTGTGTGTTTGTGTGTGGGAGAAGCTGGTGTAATATTCGCATGTTCACACTTTGACGCCTCTTCCTCAACAAGCAGAATATCTGTCAACGGGTTCTCCCACTCCCTGACAACACTGAAGAAACACTTCACAAGAAACACAGATCAAAATTGCTCATCTTTACCTTAACTATGCATTACTATCACAGAGGTCACAAGAACCAAGACAACTTCTGAGAAGAATTTGGTCGTTTGTAACTTTTTTGTAACTCATATGTGCATTATTCAACTTGAAAATAGGCATTTCCAGGATAAACAACCCAATCAACCGGTTGTTAATGCTGGCAGTGGCGCCGGCAGAAGTTAATCCACCACTGATGTCCGTAATGACTTTAGACTGTTTGACATGCACAGAGTAACTTCATCTGTTTGGTACAAGACACGGCCAATTTCACACTTTTCCATTTGAGAGCATGAACAACTGGACAGTCAGATCACATGCCCCATGAGGCCGATAAAGTTTCCAACATTCTCATCAAGTACTTCTAAAACTATCAGTCATTCGTTTTTATTTATCAATATCAGCTGTATTAATGTCAATAACATTTATTAATACCAGTTCAACTCTGAATTAAAGAGGTACTAAAATACAGTGTCAGAAACCTCCAGCTTGTTGTGAATGAAGAAGAAAGAGAGAAAGAGAGAGAGAGAGAGAGAGAGAGAGAGAGAGAGAGACACAGAGAGAGAGTAGGAACACCAGGAAAGACCCACAATATTCAATTTAAACCTCAGACTACTCATTTAGTCTCTCCATAATTCTCAGTCTGGTGCTAAGTCTGGCAATTACTCTATTTGGCACTTTAGTCTGACCAGCGTTTCATTACATTATTGCTCTGAGTGGAAAAGCCATCAACACACTGGCAGAACCAAAGGCAGGGCCCACTCATGAAGAAAGTACAGAGGGGGGGGGGAAACACTCCTGCGTGAGTATTCATCACTTGATGTTGTGCAAGCTGTCATTTTCAATGAGAAGCATGTCTGCTTTCTCTCCCTCATAAATACACACCTGTCCTGTTTTACCTTACAAACTCACATGCACTGTTGTATAAGCAGCAACCGCAGCACATCTGTATTAAACATTTGCCCTTATAAGGTAAGAGTGGAACACAACACAATATTGTGGTGACCTAACACAACGCAATATTTAATGCTTAATCTGACTGTTATTTTCCTTATATGTACCTCATGCAACCTGCCCATGTTGGCATCAAAATAGTGAACGCATTTGTGCCAAAATACCTTTGAGCATGACTGAACGCCTTTGACGTCAACAACCAAAAGGTATGGGAAGTGTTCTCTCCTCCCTTTTAAAATATTATTTTATGACAATCCCATTGATTTCCATACAAGAACAAAACCAATTTTGTTCATGCAATGTTTTTCAAAATGGTGCATTTAAGCACTTTGCAGGAAAGTGCAAATATTATTCTTGCCTAATTCCTCAATACAACTTTTGTATCAACAAAAAGTACAGGTAAAGCGAGACTCAAGCCTAAGGCTAAGAAAAAGCCCACTACTATGATATATGCAAGATCTGACAGTATGTACATGTTATATTAATGGCATGTAGTAAAATGCAAGAAGTGTTAGTTTATGTTGGGAACTGTCAGAGGTGATTGACAGGTAATGTAAATGCAATGTATCCTTTAAGATAACTCTAATTCTTCCCATTCTTCATACAAACACACACTAGTGTTCTGCAGGCCTTAGGATCAACACTGTCTCTCTGGCCTTACTGGAAATCCATCAGTGTTCTGCATATGAGGCTGGGACAGGCCACGGCAGGTCCTCTCTCCAATGTTGTTCCCTCTCTCTGCCTTTATAGGCCCCACCTGCCAAGTGTATTGAGCCTCTATGGGGGTTGCTGTTCTCCTTGTTTAGTATTTTATTTTTCTTGTCTGCTACCCAACCCCCAATGAGCAGTACAGTTAACCTGACAAATCACTTAACCTGACTATAAGTCTCCTTGGTTTGACACAACAGCACATGCGCAAAGCTTTAGACATGGTCACCATGACCTCCACACAGGTAGTGCAGGAATACAACACCATAACGTTTCATCATCGCCAAAATAAAAGATATACCCGTTATTTGCGGCTAAAAGCAAAAATAGCACTTTCCCCTTGTAATATAGGTAAATATATATTTACTTCTGTAAACGCGTTTGTGTGTGTCACCAAACGCAAACGCGCTGCGCATCTCTAATAACGGCTGTCAACATTAATAGCCGCAACTTGAAATACATTTTCTATTCGTGTCACCGATACCGGTGCAGGTCAGGACACATACTGCAGCAAATATAGTAACTAGTTAGGATTCAGAAATCCAGATTTAACACGGACTGTCCCTTAGATGAATGAGGGTTTTATACGGATCCCTTAACTGTCCCACACTGGGTTTACCGACCGTGCGTCTTAACTTGCTTATTCGGCAGAAAACGCTTTCAATGTTACGCATTGGAAAAATTAAACAAAATATGTTTTCTTTGACAATTACATTGTAGTTCAACACTTGACTTACACAGCCAAATTCTCTCACTTATGTTTTCCAAGCGACTTTACTGTTAAAAAACTCAAAATGTTCTTGGGACAAAACAGCGTATTTAGGTGTACGTGGCGAGAAATGCAATGCATGTCTGACATTTTAGCATTCAAACCAAGCACGCCGCTTAAATGTATGTATATTATACGTATGTATGTATGTTACAATGTAAACTTTAATTCGCCACATCGTGCATCGCATGACGTACAACATCTGACGCCGAATCTGAGTCGATCAAAATCGGAACATACTCGACTGTTTCAGATATCGATCGGCTACCGATCATCTGCTTTTGGAAAGTCGCGATTAAGTTCACTCAAACATCGCTATCAGATACAAAATACTCCGACTAAAACCTCCGCAGTTCGTCTCATCGAGCACCTCCGCTTCGGAGAACAAGAGGGGGAGGAGGATGGCAAAGTTGCCGCAGTTTGGAGTTGTGCACAAGAGGCAAGATCCACCATTTAGCTCCCCCTCGCCAAACTAGTTCAGAAGCCCTGGTTCAGTTTTCCCTTACCTTGAGTACTCGTTGACAATTCCCAGCAATCTTAAGAAGTCTCCGGGCCGAATCGGCGTCTGTGAGGTAGCTCTCCAAAACTGCTCAGTCGCGTTTGACTTTTGATGAGATGAATAGAGAAGTTCTCAGCAGGGTCCTCGCTGGTTCCTTCTCTCACCCCCTCCCTTGCGCCGCAAGATCAAACCATCACATTCCTTCGAGATCCAAACAATGAAAAAGGTGGGTTTTCCTTTGCCAAGAAAGACCCACCCCTTGAGCGACTACGCTGTCTCTGACCGCAGAAATGAAACGCCCTGCCGGGCTAATATGGTCCCGCCTTCACCAAGTAAGGAGAGAAACGGGACAGATCAGCTTTACAGGAAGCCTGAGGAATAACGGAAACGAAGTTTATTAACATAGCTGTAGGACATTTTATGTTTTTATTCACTTAATGTCAATTTTAAACCTACCCTAAAACAAACATCATTTGGTAAACACTTTTATACAGTCCATTCAATGTTCACAGTTTGCTATGGGGACTGGAATCTATGATACTTTGTAAGATAGATAGACAGATTTTTTCAGAATCAAAATCAATAACAAAGTCAGAGAGAGTTCAAGACTACTGAAAAGGCAATAATCCAATACAGTTGGGTTTCAGAACCAGCAACCCACTGATTGCTGGTGCAGAGCCTCAACCCGCAAGCTACCACGAAAATTACAAACAACGTAATATTTTCAGCAACCATGTCGCTTTAAATTGCAATCTGTTCACTCTTCATTAAAGTTATTTCAAAGCAATGGCTTTGGTGGTTTCTCATTAGGAAAACTCTGGACCCACATTTTTGGTAGATGGTGAGAAGAGATAGGACACAGTTTTTTGATGGTAAATTCAGTGCAAACAGTTATGTCCACTTCAAATGCACACTTTACTGTTTTTGGGTCCAAAAAAAGGAAAGCGTCCAATTCTGAAAGAAACTGCGGTGGCCAAATTTTATTTTTGTGCTTCAATTTACCATTTAAGCCCTCAGTGAACTCAGAGACATGCATCTATTTTTATCATAGCATGAAAGGTTTATCAACAATGCAATCAGGGTAATTCATGAGACAGGGTTTAATACTGATTTAGAACTAGATTTGGATAGATTTAAATTTAGAAAGATCTAGATTTAGCTGCACATCATTGAAGTTTGAGAAGTTTGCTTCATTTGCTTTGCTGGGAATGAAAGTTAAAATTACTTTGTGCTTTCTCCCGTGGCAGTGTTTCTGGATAAGCACATGGCAGAAATAAAAACTCTAAAAACAGCCTCAATAGTGGCTGCGGCGTAACCAACCAAAAGTTAAACCTGCCTTGGTCAAAGATAATCAACACGCTTTGCCTTTTGTTTATTGTTTTCTTAATTTCAAAAACTAGTAAAATACCAAAAGGCAGACAGTAGTTCAGAGGTGAAACATACTGTAAGGATTAAGGTGTCAGTTTCTATTGCACTGTTAATCCATTTAAAGTCTTTATTTTTACACGGCTTTAAATAAATCACTTAAAAGACTCTCATACACTTACGTCACAACACAATTCATACAGGTGAGATGACTTGACATTAATCATCTGCTTGGTCACATGATCACTTGTTGAAGTCTAATGGTCGATATTTAACAATAGTGGATTTTTAAAAAAGGACAAAATATTACAGAAATTCCATTTGGAATGAAAAAGCAGAAGACAGTAAATCCTCATTTAACCCTAAATAATTTCATTAATTCTATTACCTCTACTGTTTATGTTTACAATATAATAGATACCCTGTATTTAAATGTAAGTGGGTTTTTCTTTCATTACCTTGTGCTGAGACAAATGGTCCTCAAATCTCAAATTCTTTTCATTCTAATCATGCAAAATGTTACATTGTGGGAATTCAAATCTATAGACAATATGAGATGTTTTAATTAATAATAACACCTAATGAAGTTTTTAAAGCATAAACTATGGTGCCATGTTTTTTCTTGCACTTCACTGCAAGAAATATAGTTAAATGTTTCAAACCCATCAGTTAAACCATTATGGCCTCTTTGCTTTATATTCACATTTGAACACCTGTAGCTTTGATTATAAACTTGAAGGTCAAAAGATAAACAAAGCAAAAGGCTTTTCACATCTCTGACTCCTACATGACTGTTATCGGTTGAATCAAAACAAAGTCCTTCACTCTATAAATATTTCTGTATGGGCCAGTGCATGTCACAGCAGGAATAGCTGTAGGTGGGGAGGACATCTTAAACTCATACTCATAGAAGAAAAGTGAGGTAAACATGGGAAAATAACTCTTACCTAACATTCTAGAACTGTTAAATCATATATTGGGAACAGTTTAAAATAACTAGTTCAGGCGGAGTAACCAAAAAATTATTTCACTCTTTTTCATTCAGCTTTTAACATGTACATATATTCATATGTGTTATTTTAAATATTTTCCCCGGTCTGACCTGATGTTCACAAGTTTTGATGTTAAACTTAAGGAATAGCTTCAGTTGTATATAATGTAAGCAAAGCAAAAGCAAAGCATGAAGGGACTTGCCCAGGAACCAGTGTGTGCTACACAACAGAGAGGTCTTGAGTTAGCTTGCTAATGTCTTTTTCTCTTTCTTGTGCTGGTATATTTTGTGATCACTTCCATATTTAGAGCTTTCTTTCTGCCTTTCCATTCATCGTTTCAAGTGTGGGTTTACAAATGACAAGAGATTTATTTTTGAGTTAAATCTAATTGTGTTATATGGACAACAAATAATTACATAATCATTTACTGTTATGTAACGTTTTTTAGAACCTTGGTTGGTTCATCTTACATGTTGCTCTGAAACCTTCATCATAACTTATACCTGGATACACTTATGCCAGGTCAAAATGCCTCTAAACCTCTCAGCCAATCAGAATCCAGAAATACAACAGACATAAGATGCCTCACCTCATTCAACCTCATCAAGACAACATCATTCAGTGCCACCCCTCTCTCTCTCTCTCTCTCTCTCTCTCTCTCTATCATTATCATTTACAGCACAGTTCAGAGATGGACTGTAGACAAACTGTGTTCTCATCAAGTGATGAGCAGAAGATTCTGGAATGTGATTCTTTCTGTCTCCACAATTTTGCATGAAGACTTTGGGCTGCAGGCCAACATTCCCCAGAGAGCACCTGGATGAATTTGTTCCCATCACTTTCCCAAATACCTGCAGTGCTTTGCCTCTGCGTGCAATGATTGAGGTTTAAAATATTTAAGAGTGTGTTACCCAGCCATGACTTTTTTTTAATGTATTTACTTAATGAAGTTACACGGCTTTTTAGAAATATTATGTGGAGTTCAGTTTTTAATACAAACAATTTCTCTGTGCACTTATGATTTGTGCACTTATGATTATTAAAAATCAAAATATGCAAATATAATACTAGATAACAGCGCAAAATATTACATAAATATTTGCAATATTTACCTGCATTATTTTGATTTATTTATATATTGGTGTGGACATTATTTTGGGTTTTTATCATGTGGGTACATGTGCACAATGCACAGTAAAGCTGTACTATTTAAATGTATTCTATTTAACCCCTTTAGTGTATTATATCTTTAAAGAGTGAGTAACATGGGAGTTGGATCCTATTACGAACTTCACAGGAAATGTCTCCATCTAGAGGACATTGCATGAAGTGCATATTTATCCTACAGCGACCTGAATGTTTTAATTTCCTGAACTGTTATAAAAACAGTTTCAGTGTAAAGTTCATTTAAGCCCTTCTCAGAGAGAATCAAAGCCACAGTGAGGATGTTTATGAAGATGACCTGCAGATAAGGGCAATGGGTTATGTGTTTTGTGCAGTGTGGTTTTGCACGTGTCAGAGTTTATGAGTTTGCCCTGCCCCATGTAAGTACATCTCTCTCTGTGTACTGCCACACAATCACAACAGCTAAGTTAGTAGAGTAGTAGTCATGATTAGACACCATTGTTAATAGTTCTGTGGGTCCATCATATAAGGGTCATGCTTTTATATAACAACATATATAACTCATACACAAACTCCTAAGTCCATGTGTTATAGAATATTCTAGTGCTTCATGATAATCAGACAACGTTTTATTTACAAGCCTCTTAAACATGATTTGAATATTCAGATGTTCAACTTTACCATCTCAAGTCTGTCAGCCTTGCCTTTAACTAGGTAAGGACACAAAGAAGGCAGGAAAACAAGTAGTTCATTTTAAAATGTAAAAAATAATCACACTGTACATGTGTCATGCAACTGACTGATCTTTGTGTATTGCGATTTGTACCAAAAGTTGTAAACAATAAATCAACAATTAGGCAGATAGCAAACAAATGCAAGAAATTCCAGGAATGGTTTTCCAACTAAAATCTGCCTTGGAGCAAAACATACAATATGTTTGGAGATGCACTCTGGTTAACAGCTGATAATCTGCAGCCATTTTGTGCTCTGTCTATTAACACTCCCAGATTTTCCATTAGGAAACCATTGAACAAGATACCCAATGCAAAATATGAAATTAGTAAATAAATCATGTTTATTGTGGCTGTCATTGTGCCATCTCAATTTCCTGCAAATGAGTCACCCAGCCTTTATTGTTCCATTAGTGTCATAATGTTACAAAACTGACATAAAACAGAAATGAACAATGTAGAACCTACAGAAATACTCACAAAACTACAAAAAAGAAACAACTACAAAAACATTTAAAGGTGTTCTCTACACCAAGTGATTCTTTCAAATGTAAGTCTGGAAGACAGAAATGGTCAAAACGGTGTTACTAATCGTTTTGTTTTAAGTATATGACGCTTCAGGTGTACTGACAGATGCGCAGCGCCAGTGGTAAACATTTGATAAGTTTTATAGTGTTGAATAAGTTTTATAGTTTCACTTTTGTCAATAGGAAGGCTGTTCTCTCAGTGAGACAGGAAGCAGAAGAGAAAGAGGTGTGACTCTTTAAACATGATGTTTGAAGAGCGGAGCGCATGAAAGCAGGTGCGCACTGTAGAGAGCCGCGCGCCAGCGGAACGATCACATTTCACTGGAACGATCACATTTAACTGGAA
>JAZGTK010023015.1:0-10087 GCA_036877625.1 Ambastaia sidthimunki | reverse complement strand
AGGGTTAGGTACTTAGTTATGATGGTTAAGGTTAGGATAAGGGGCTAGAAATTCATGGGCGCTGTGCCCATGAATGTCCTCACAAAGATAGCTGTACAACCTAAATTGTTTAGAAATTACAACCAGAAATGTATTAAGTAAATAAATAACTATTTATGTGGACGGAATGTCTCCGTTGGTTTTCTTGCCTTTCTCTGCAATTGTCAAACACAATTATTTTTTCAATTATCTCCTCATCACTTGATTTCAGGGAGCAGTTTTGTCGCCCTCTATGGAGCATCCCATGTCACTGCAGCCGTCCGCTATGTTGGCTCCTCTCACCCAGCAGATGGGCCATCTTTCTCTGGGCGGCACTGCAACCGTACGATCCTCTCACACAGCTTGTGCTAACATGGCATGAGCGTATATGCTAATTAATAAGTAATATCAACACCTGTGTTTTTATTAAAACCATGATTCTGCTTTTCTGCAGTTTATTCCTGCCAACACAGCAATGCCAGGAGCCTACATCCCTCAATACGCCCACATCCAGCCAGCTGCTATGCCGTCTGAGGTCAGTCCATACTAAATTTTTATTTACAATGCATGTTTTATCCTTGTTCATCCAAGCGTTCATACTCGCTCCCATAAACTTTTATTCATTAATCCAGTTAAGTTTGGATTTTCTGTTCAGCTGAAAAGTAATTTTGTTTTGTCTCATCAGGAAACCAGTGTACAGCCCCAAGATGTGACCTCCTCTGATCAGTCATCGTACCCTTTCCAACCTAACAAGCAATAAATGGTAATTTTATTATCGGTTATTGTAAACTCTGAAAAGCATTTTAAATGTGTGCTTCTCTTAATACCAGCACACTTTTTTTTTGTCATTTTGCTTTTAGATTAAATCAGATTAGAGATATTTTCAGAGAATTTGTCTAGTGTACAAAGAAATAAATAACGAAAGATAGTAGCATAAAAATAGTATAGAAACCACAGCTTAACACAATAAAACATGTCAGTGTTTATATCAGGGAAATGTATTTATAAAATGTAAACAAAATGTAAAATAAAAAAATGAAAGAGTTGTTTTAAAGATGTTAGTTTTTGAGCAAGAACATTACAGGTCAATGATAAAAATGGACTCTTTACCGTACCCCTGATTTGCAACAGTAAGCTTATGATAAAGACTTACAACTGAAGTAACCTGCAATTTTCTGTTTCAAAGAAAGTTGGTGATAAAGAGGAAAAAGTTACGGACTGCAGCTTTAAAGAATGATTGCATTGTCTTCTGATTGCATCTGCATATAATCTGTGTTGGTAGAATTCAAGTTGTTATTTAAAGTCATAGCTAATGTTGAGCTCTTTTGTCTTGTTAGTATTTAAGAGCGAGACACTTCAAAACCATTGCAGTTGTGCAATATATACTAGTAGATACACCACTTTCACTCTTCAAATCCAGATCTGATCTAGTCCTAGTTTGAAAATGACCTTGAATTATTGAAATGTCAGATTTTTACTAATCTGGTCTTTTTTTGTCTTGTTGCAGGTTAACTGTCTATGGACAGAGCCAGACAGAGTCTGCTTCGAGTTACTATGGTAACAGCTTTTGCTTCTTTTAGAGGAAGTGACATCAAAGAGGAAGTGATGCTTGTGCACGGGTTTCAGAAAATATGTCCATGATTTAATCAAATGATTCAAGAAATCAACGAGAAACCTCAGAAAACTCTTTTAAAACTGCAAATGTTTTCACCAACAAATCAAGATAAGGCAATATTACATCAACCATGGACAAAAGAGGGAAGCAGAGTTTTATTTTGCTAGCCAGAGGAAGGAGAAGATGGCAAATGCTTATTTTTTAACAAGGACAATTTACACAGACCATGTCTGTGAATAATGTAGTGCTGATGGTGATCAGACCTTTCGATGCATGACTTTTTTTTAAATATGGGTTTTAATATGTTTTTATAGACAAAAGATATTTACCATTGCAGTCAAAATGAAAAGGTTTTTGTTTGCTTTTGGTCTTCCACTTTTTGCCTTTTTAGTAGTAGGGTGGGGTTTAGAATGATGCAGTGCTTGCTGGCTATTAGTCCTTATTCCTGTCTCTAAAAGCAAAAGCTTTCCTTTTCCCTTTATTTTTCTCTGAATCAAAGATGTTGTGTTTCAGCAAACGTGTGTCTGTTGTGGATGAGTTTTATTGAATCCATTTGTAAAGTCTTTTGGTAGATATAGTACTGGATATTGAGATAGGGGAGGTTTTAGTGAGGGGTGGGGTATGACTGTTTGGGTTAAGTGGGTGGGGTCAGACTAGCTGAGGTATGTGTGGGTGATGGGTGGGGTAAATAAAAGGGATATTGTGGATTTTGGAAAGCTGACGTTTTCCTTCTGTTCTAGGCTGATTGTGATTTTCTTTTTAGTGCCTTTTGTAATTTATTTTTGTTTTCTTTTTTTTCACAAACACATCAGAATTTCTTAGATGTTCAGAACAAGACAGAAGTGCAATGTTTTATTAGGTAGGAAGCAAGAAATAAATACATTTAATAGCAGTTTGTTTTATACTTAGCGAGTCAATAAAAAAATTCAGCTCTCTGTAATTTGCTGAAATATAGCATTTATTATGTGAATTAAATCTAAATTTAAAAAACATATGATACAATGTTTAGCAGAGAATAAGATCCAGATTGGAGACACCACAAAATTCCTGAATGAATGTAGTTATTCCATTCTTCATTATCATTAAATGAAAGAAAAAACATGCAACTTGAAGGCAACTATAACACTTTTCACCAAAGACTAGTCTTGCCTACTAGTAAAGACTTCACAATATGATGGTCTATTGCAGTGGGTTTTGGTCAAACTGAGTGGTAGTTCAGAAATTTGCATCTGTTTTTCTCAATTTTGGCTCTCGGCTTTATTTGGTTTTAATAAGCGTGGACACATGAACATCTCTGAGCAGGAAGAAAGGATGACTTAATCACGGGTTCACAACACAATCCTGTCGTCTTCAATACAGTTAGTTAAGCAGAATTCTGTGTGTCTGTGTATGAATGTGTATTTAGATGTCCAGGTCAGCTTGACCTTTGATCTACCTCAGAGTTGTATCTGTTGTCTGATTGGTCAGGTTGCAGGTCTATCCTGTCCAATCAGATGTGAAAACACCAGCTCAGGAGCTGGTGGCATGCAGAACTTCATCCTTAATGCATCTATTTGTCCTTCTCGTAAAACATCAATGTTTCTGTATCTGTATGTCTTTCGTTACTGGTTTTGTCATTTCATTTGTACATTGTGGTGTTTTGGGCTTGTTTCTGTAGAAAATTTCTGTTCTGTTGTTCTGTTTTTGTTCAAAGTCTTCCTGAAAGGTTCCACAAAAAGGCTTGTGTAATTTTTTTCCTGCATTTTTTTTTATACACAAATTCACTTTTTCTGAAAGTTTCTTTGTTTGCTGTAGCCTCTTTATGTTTAGAGGCCTGAGTTGAACCACCAAAGTGAAATTTTATCATGAATGATGTGTGTTGAAGAGCAGTGCAGTGTTTCACTGGACAAATCCAAGTTGTTTCAGCTGTCAAAATAAAAGTTCTGAACATTAATTATTCACACAGTGTATAAATACCAGACTGTTGTTGAAATGCTGAATTTTTAAAATGGTTTTATTGAACACTTGCCACTTGCACGTTCAGAAATAAAACTTGCTTTTATGCTCTTTTTCTATTTCTTCTAGATTTTTTTATTTAAATGTTTTTGTTTTAATTCTATATTTTTCTGTTGTAAAAAAGAAAACATTTTTGAATTAAAAGAGCTTAAACGTGTTACTGTGGTTGTAATCTTGTGCATTTGTGTGAGAATAATAACATGACATTATTGAATAAAGTACCCTTGCAAGACACAGTCATAAAAATATAATATCCAAATATATATTATTAATAAAATTGGTCATCTGTAAATTTGTATATTCTAAAACAATTACCTCAATTTGGATCTTAATGTTAGAATAATATACAATTATATTATATTTATACAATTATATTTATATTGTAATTTTTAATATTCTACTTAACTTTCAAATTTTTAATAATATTAGAAACAATGCGTCGTCTTTATAAAGTCATAATAACTGTTTATTCAACACAGTTTGAATGTTTCCTTATACATAATATATAGCTGGATATATTTTAGGAATGGAGTTCGTCGTAAAAGGTTCATAATACTTTGGTTGTGTTTAGCATCGTAAAGTTTGAAAACCTGTTGTAAGCAACATCTGAACACAGTAGCGTCTTGGAAGCAGGTTTCGTAGTAACAAGCATTTGTCACTTTTCAACGCACCTGTAACTTGACCAGCAGATGGCAGGAGGGTTTAGGCCACAAACTTTTTCCTCAGTTTGAAACATACACACGCTTTTACCATTTTTGTTTCTTGTCTTGATTTGAATAAACATTGTTTCAGCATGACCATTGTTCAAGTAATTGGGCCTTATTCAAGAAACACCTCTAAATCGTTCATAAATCCATCCTGTGAATAAGACACTTTGTGTTTATATTTAGACAATATCTATGTTATGGTGTCATTATTTTAGGAAGTAATTTAGCACCTCTTCAGCTGAAAGCCTCCCTGCTGATGGGCCCTTTGTAATATCAGCCTGCAGGGTTTTATTATAAATCCGTGAGGTTATGTTTAAGACAATTGCCTGAGAGACCTTGCACGCTCTCTCTCTATCTCTGTTTGTGTGTGTATTTTCCACTATATAATTGCCATAGACTCTGTCTGTGGTAGACGCCAGTTTCTCCTGCTTTTTCTCATTTCCTATTGTTTCCGTCAGATGTTTGAATCTTGATCTGTATTAATTACAAGTTTCACATATAATAGCATGTACACCTGTCTTCCCTTCCAAACCCCTAACAGCTGACAGAACACACACTCTGTATCCTGTTGGGAGTGTGAATGTTAGGTGTATGTGTGCAGGGGGTGGTGGGGTGTAAGGGGGTCTGCCCATGTGCATATACATGTCTGTGTTTGAACGTGTGTGTGGCAATTGGTTTTTGTTTTACTCTTCCAATTTGACAGATATAAGAAAACATATCAGAAACTGGGTCAGAAGTGATCACATGTATATAATCACTAGTAGATATACAAAGTAGATATGGTTAAGTGATTATACGTAGATCTGTCTTTATCTATTATAATCTAAATACCTCTATCGCCCCACCACAGCAACCTGTCAATCAAAACCTACACGCTGACCCCACAATGGAAAGAGAAAGTCACAATCATGCAGCAACATATCTCAGCTAACAGAGAACATTCTCAGAATGTTGGCTAACTTTCTTTAAACGTTCTCTCAAAGTTATCAAAAAACAATCCTGAAATAATGTTAGTGGAACATTTTTACATTATTTATCATTTATATCAAAAACGTTTTTAAGTTGCTAGTGGAAGATTTTAAAAGTGTTTAATACAATACATTAACAAACATTAATACAACAATCTAAAAACATTCCTAGAACATTCAAAATACATTTTTATGTTTTTGTTACTTAATAGAAATGTTAGGGCAGTCTCTACAACCTAAAATTGTTAGTTTGTGTCACAGTTATAATTAACTTCATATGAAATCAATAGAAATCTTTGATGTCTATACTTAACTAGGTAAACATGAGTGTGCCTGTGTTTGTGTTAAATAGTACAACCACAAAGCTCTCTCTGCCCACATTATTTTCCCTTTGACTGTATATAAAAGAGACACTTTCCCTCTCAGTTTCTCTCTTATTCTTTCTAGCTATGTTTCTCTCTCTCTCTCTCTCTCTCTCTCTCTCTCTCTCTCTTGCTCTGCGTTCCATTCGTAGTTGAGGAAGAATGAGGAGTAATTCAGTGGCAATAATTTCTGGTGAGTAGCCCTTCAACACACACACATACACACAAATGCGCACACATACTGGGCATGCTAAAACCTGTCACTAACCTAAATAAAGCACCTGGAACTAATGTCAGATTTTCTTTGCCACAGTTTCATTCACTGATAGAACAGACACAAAAAACAGAAACACACACACACACACACACATGCCCACATGGTCTGTTGGCTTTTCTCTCACTAATGAAGAAGCTTCAGGCTGTAAGTGTGTGTGTGTGTGTGTATAGTCCTGCAGTTGTTGCCATCATTCAGGCCTAAAAGTGTGTGTCCATGTGAGAAAAGGGGGTGAGAAAGAGAGCACAGGCTTCATGCTCCATAAAGCCTCTGTGATAGTTTGAGTGTACTGTTGCTTCCGACACACACTGCCGGGTGAACGGACAGATATTCACACACTTCAGTGCAGTTGTATTCCGCTTGCTGCTGTGGTTTTGGTATTGAGAGAGAGGACAGTATGCTAGCTGCAGAAGCCTCCAGGGGTGAGTTACTTCATTCAGGTGCGAAAATCTGCTTTTGAGGTTTAGAGTATGATAACTGTGGTAATGATTTATGAGCAGGTAGAGCTTAAAAGGTAGGAAAGGATAAGGCAATATCTAGGGTAAAATAGGACAGGATAAGGCAATGAATTGGATAGGAACTCCATCTCTCCCTTCTGTTGTCCTTCTGTACATTTATTCTTTAAAATGCCATCATACAGTCTTTTCTTACAGGTATGACTGCAGCCATATTTCACACACGTTTACTTGGAATACATTGTGAAAATACAAACCTTTTTTTCTGAAGGCACTATTATTATTGTTCATAATTATGTTTCTTCCTCATCTGAAGTAGACTTCAAAGACTTCAGTGAGTAACTCATTCAACACCATTTATTCCTAAACTAAATGATGCCTTAAATTATGTAGATGTTGGGGGAACTGTTGTGTTATTAAAAAAACTATAGAATTTGGTAGCAGAATATCATAAAGACTTGGTGGTGGGTTCTTTAACCCTGGGTCAATAAGCAACTACAGAGAACACCTTTACAATCACCTAGCAACACCCTAGAAACCAATGAACATTGTAGCTGAGCAACACCCCAGCATTGTTGTACCTGCATATTTTTGCTGAAAATTTGCTGAAGTTACAGTTACTACTACTGTAATAATTAGTATGGTAACTCTAATTGTAAAAAGTAAAAACCTGAGGCAACGTCTGACCTTGTCATCCGGATGTTGCAAACTCAGTTAATCATTACATTTTAACATTTATTTAAAATATGAAAACAACAAAGTTATCTGGTTAAAAATTGACAAGGTTTTATCTATACATGTCTATGCTCTCTGCAATCTCAGACACAGACTGAGTCACAATTCTGTGCAGCCAGGCGTGGCTTACACACACACACACACACACACACACCTGTTTTCAGCTATACAGAGAGGAATGTGTCACATGCAACCACACTCAACAAATATTAATATTACTCAAAGTCATGCACACAAGCAACAAGCATTGTGGGACCATCAGACTTTCCCTATGGACATATAAAGAGATAATTAGTCAGATTGCAAAAGGTCATGAGATTATACTGTACAAGATTCTGAATTAAATCCCAAGATGACATGTGACAGTGACAGATTTCATATACATTTAGGTGTGTTTTTCATAATCAGTTTGTTGTGGTTATTGTCATTGATGGGCCCAAGCAGGTGTTTGACATGTATAGTAATGTTCTGATAATGTGTGGGTCATAACATGGGGTTAACCCCTGTTTGCAGAAGGCTTGTTGTCAGCTCCAGTTAACTGATGAGTCCCAATTAAGGTCTGTTCCCAGTTCTCGATGTCTCACTTTCATTGTCGTTAGATCCACCGCATAAGATCTTTGCAGAAGTGAGACACAATTTTGTAAGCAGAGCAATGCCACATTACTATAGAAAGTAATACACTGAAGAACGGGTCTTCAGTTCACTAAACAAACTAGTTATATTGAGCCTTATAAAGAGAGAATTTGATTATTTATTTATGAACGCAGAGTAACAATTTCTGATAAATAAATTATTAAAAGATAGCGGCGACTCAAAAAAGTTAGGGGAAAATTGCATGGTTGAAAGGTAGCCTATATTGGTGAGTATTCACTTGTTTAAAATATTTTGGGATGTTTCAATATTAAACAGGTCTATTCAAACACATCGGAATAATTAGGATTTTAGACATACTGACATTTTAGTCATATTGAATGCACAGGATATTTTATAATATTAAATTATCATCAGTGTAAATAAGGGAAGTCGTATGTTTCTAACATCTAATCTTTTAAATCATATATATGTGATACAAAGTCAGGTCAGGCGGTCTTTGTGAACTTTTGTACACATGAAAGTATTCGTATCCGAAAGTATACATGCCCCCCCCGTGAGAGTGCGTTACCTGTTGCGCTCTCACCTGTACGGAAGTGCATATAAAGCCCGGGCAGGTAAGCGCAAGCGTTAAGTCTGTCTGCCCAGGTGAGCTCGGACCTTTGGCTCATACTACATGATCGCATCCCACGTTTATGCGTTCAGAGGTTGTGAGAATATGAACTTTGTTTTATCTGCTGTCATCAGAAACCGTGAGGACTAATGGGGATTGTTTCACTCTGCCTTATCCTGAACCTTTGGCTTAGCACTGTCGGAGGTAAGACTGAACTCAGTAATAACAAACGTGTGCGGATTTGTTCTTCATTCAGCAACTGATGGCAGCTTCGAAATGATCACACATTTAGATCAATTACACAAACGGATTATCTATACTTTTCGTATTACTCTATTATATCTGTTGGCAGACAGTGTAAAATATCAGCTGATTTTCTCTGGTTTTGATGTAGCGTGAGAAACATTTGCTGCATTGAGAAAAGCGAACCGCATCCACAAACCGCGGTGTGTTGTGTTATATGCGCAGGGACGTGTTCTCATATCAGCGCCTTCTCCTGTGACGAGTGTCTGCAGCTGGGGCCACAGTGCGCCTGGTGCACACTACAGGTGAGACTGATGTTCCATCACGACACCTTTTCTTTTCAAAATAGAGAAATTTCAGGATGCTGCTTAAACGTTTCCTGGAGTAAAAGTTAATTCAAAATCTAAAATTATGCCATTGTTTACTCATGTTGTTTTCCTATTCAAGTTGTACTGGCATGACTAGAAAATACTGCCTGAGGGCACTACCAGCAGCTAAAAAGTGAACTGACTTGGTTAAACAGACATGTTAATGATAGATTACCCCCCTACAGCTCCTTGTCTTGATTGTGTGTTTACATCCTTGTTTGTTATGAGTTTACCATGTTAGAAAACACTGACAAAAAACACTGACAATAAACACTGGTGGTAGTCTAATACCCTGCTGTCAAATACGACTGACTCCAATGAATTAAGAAAAATGGGTTTGGATCGACCTGAGGATGAGTCAATTATGATTGAATGTTATCATGTTACAGTTATCATTTAACTGTTATTAATGCTTTGGCAAAAATAATACTACAGAATTGCATGCAATTAATTTGTTGTCTACATTGTAATTAATTATATCACATAATGTAAAGTCTTACCAATAATTCAAATTATTTTTTTAAATGTAGAATTTTACCGACTTCTTCTCAATCAATGAGAGATGCGACACGCCGGACGGTCTTCTTCAGAAAGGATGCTCCGGCGAGTTTGTGGAGTTTCCCGTTGCGAACGTCAAAGTGCTAAAAAATCAAGGTTTAGGAAAGAATGCCGGCCACGCCAATGTTTCATACATAGCACCACAGAAAATACACCTCCAGCTTAGACCAGGTACGAAAATGGGTGACACAGATTTAAAAATCAAAGAAATGTCTCTCTCTACCTACAGTCACTCCTCTGCAAGTGATTTAGGTATTTCCCCCTTATGGCAGGATTAGGAATGTTTAGTCATTTGGAGACAAAAAACCTGCTACAGACAAACTACGTAATGTCTGTTGGTTGTAGTGGAGGCTGAAGATCGCTCTGATTTACACATTGACCCAGAAAACATTTAACCACACTGGAATCTTAATATGTGAATTTGGAACATGTGCCATTTTAAGCTTTATTTGTTATTTCCTTTTTAAAGGAAGTCAGCTGAACTTTCAGATTCAAGTGCAGGAGCCAGAGGACCATCCTGTGGACATCTATTACCTGATGGACCTGTCAGCCTCTATGTTTGATGATCTGCAGATGATCAAAGAC
>JAZGTK010023014.1:0-10087 GCA_036877625.1 Ambastaia sidthimunki | reverse complement strand
CAAGCATACAGAAGTCATTTTTACCTGATGAATTATTTAGATATTTTAATGTTACTGAAGGAATATTTAGAATTCACTATATGACCACACTTGATTTGAAACATGTAAGTACCGCTTAAATCTGTGGATGGAAGATCTGTGGCCTTTATTACATTGACGCGAAGATAGCGTACATCTTTCAAATCTTTCCAAGAGTTAATAAAACTCTGCAAACACAATCTAACTATTATTATCCTAATCTATACATTTTCTATAAGTCATCCAAATAATACTGACATGTTGCTCCAGCATCCTTTTGGTCCCGGGATCCTCTAATGGAGCAGACTGCATGTCTGAGATGGATAGACAAGAACACGGGGTCACTGTGACCAGAAACACCAGTCGACCCTTGCCAGAGTGTATAACTGCCTCTGATTGACAGTAAGTCTGGTCAGGTTAACATTCAGCCTGAGAACAGTTTACCAGAGAACAAATGACAAGAATTTGGTCAGTGGATAGGCAAATGTACATCATTACTGGATTTCAAATGAAAAAAACTTGCATGAGGACAGAGAGGGCTAAGATGTAACAGTGGTTAAACTATGATGTATGATCACATGGCCATATAATTAGAATTCATTAATTATATATACATACAGCTGCCTGAATGGAGCAAACTGTGTTACTGGAAGATTTCTTTTTAAAAGTTGTGTATCTAGGCCTTGTGTTTATAGACAATTTCATTTAATTTCAGTTACATGTTCAGGAGGCCTGAAATATAATCAATTGTATCAGTTTTACCCACCTCTCATTTTTCCTTGGCTAGAGGACAACTTTAATAAGGTGGCACAACTTAGTCCTTTGTAAAATCTTTTTTTTCAGTTTAGGTAGTCTGTGATGTCGCTCTTACTTACATTCCCCAACACTCCTGGTCTCCTGCCCCTATTGCAACAAACCTCGACCACCAGACTGTCCTGTGCATTCTTAACTGGTTAAATTTGAAAGACTCTCTCCACTGTGGGTTTGCCTTAATGCAGAAACTCTAAGAAAGAAAAGTGAATGAAAGAGAGAGAAGTCTTTTTAGGAAACTCAAAACAGAGACAGCCAACATGACAGGTATACTAAGCCTTATTTAGTAAAACTTCACTAAGACATGTGGTGAAGGAGGGGCGCCCGTCTTTTGGAGAACATCTCCTCTCTTCTCGCTGGGATTATAAACCCTGACAGCATCCAATTAGAACTAGTTTTGTTCAACAAGCAAACATGCCCAAATAGAGCCAGGGGGCTCTATAAAAAAGATGACATGAGCACACAAAACTAGCTGGTTGGAACCGTCAAGGGGAAAGGAGGGGGCTGCATGCTGAGGTAGATGAGCAAGGCATTGTGGGTATGCAAATGAGCTGAACAAGACGCAGTAACAGAAGCATCAGGAGAGACGCCCTGCCAGACACGGCCGATCTAATGAGTAGCCTCCTCTGTCACCGGAGCACTGAAGCCTGAGAAGAGTGAAGGGGGGATGAGGGGAGGGTTGGGGGGGGGGTAGAGGTGTATAAGGTGGGTAAGAAAATTTAAAGCAGGAGAGAGAGGAAAGGTATGTAAACTACTGAGAAAGAACAGGAGGAGAGGGAAGGGTACAATTGCAGAAACAAAGGATGGGGGTTTGGAAACAAAGAAAGCGATAAGTGAAGCTGTGATGATGTAACAATTACAGGAATAGAGAAAGCACGAGAGAGGGATGAGCTCACCTTGCTCCTCACCCTTTGGTCTCCTACTCCAAAGCGCACGCAGATGTCTCCTTGACCGCAGTTGGGCATATTCTGGCCTTCAACGAGGATGACAGAGGAAACTCCGCCCCAAACCTGACTCTTCTGTCCACCCGTGAACCGCCCAACCTGCGTCTGGCTGATCAGCTGACCCTAAAACAGCCGTTATACAGGGATACGTGAGATATTGTGGAAATTTTCACATAACTGGTGACAATGAGAAACACAAAAGAATTACGTGTTTTGCTCTTTTTGAAGTAACAGTGGCACAGAATGTACTATTATGCAGAAATACTCTAAGAACCACAACACCTACTACAGCTTCTTCTGTGATTTTGCTTGCTTTTTAAATGCCTTTGATGTATACATTTTATTATTTCCAATCAAGCTCAAACTAAATACGGTACAATTTAATGAGTGGCAGAAATGAGAAATTTGTTCAATGAAAACATTATAAGGTTCTCCCATGCTAAAAGTATATGCAGTGTTATACACAGTGTTATGCCCATACTTACAAACACACACACACACACACACAAAATATGCCCCATTTAAGAAAAATAAAATCCAAAATGAAACCATGTGCAACGACATTTATTATGAAATGGAAAGCTTCCAAAACACGGCAGTGAAAATGTGCAGGTGATTCTGGCACCTTAGAGAGAGAAAACAGGTCCATCAACAAGACTACAGATGGATAAGTACACAGTACAGAGATGACTTGTGGGCTGATAGCTGTGCACTTTTAAAACACACAGCATCAGGAAGAGGCTGGTCTGTTCTGCCAGTAATCACAGACCAGAGAGCTGTTTTCCCACCTGGCTGCTTACAGAGTGCGACGGGCCCTTTGCTCCATTAGAATCACACACACATACACGACACAGCAGACAAACCAGCATTAACATTTAACATAATGGCCACATCTCCATAAACAAGCCTCTTTAAAGAGGGAGAGAGAGGGAGATAAAAGGAGTAGCTACATGGGGAGCTGAGAGAGAAATATAATATTCATCGGAGCCAAGTCTTCCCAAGTGTTTATTTTGGACAAATCTGTGATCGGCATGGCCAATAAAACAATTCTGCTTAAGAGTAAGTGGCCCCTAAAGAGAGGCTATTCCTGGTGCTAAAAGAGCTGGGGGATTGCCTCCATATGGTGGAGCAGCATGGGGACACGAGGACAAGCCCAAAGCCGTATTCATTTGGCTGAAGCTTCAGTGCTGTCCGTCCACAGCTGTGATATTACATCCAACATCTGGGTTATAGCTCACCATGCCTGGGAATGAGCCATCACAGATATCCTCAGCATCTTACACTGGCATAGTGCCGCAAAGTGTACACACACACACAAACACACACACACACTCAAGACTCCATCAGTAGAAAAACCACATGCTATGTGCAAACATTGCTGCCCGTTTCCATCTGAAAGACACTGCGGCGTGGCTGTGGAGAAAGTGCGACTGAAAGATGTTCTGCCTCTACTGATAGGTGTCAAATAGAAGTAGGTCTGAGCTGTTTTGGCAGAGGACACAGTGGAGTGTAAACATCACCACCAGCACCTCAGAACACATACTGATCTATACCTGAATGCACAGACTGGTGGGGGTGTATTTTGGTGAAATTCTCAAGAATGCAGAGAAAAGTCCCGGCCATATTTCATCCCAAAATCAAGAGAATGTATTTTCCATAAAGAAGCTGAAACCAGTTTCTAAGAACCAACAATTATTTTTGCATTGTGACATTATTTCCATGACACTCTGATGTGAGTAGACTTCTGTAATGAATGTAATCTCATTCTCATTACTGCAAATAAACCAAACAAAAAGAATCCTATAATTTAAATACTATATTTAAACTTAATTGTACAGTGTAAAGTACTGTAAAGGGAAATAGCATTGTAGTAGTACTACTGTTATAATAATAAGTGTTGTACTAAATTTAATTAATTTTATTACTGTACTGCAGAAATGATAATTGAGTTTTTGTAACTAGATGCACTGTTTGAAAGTGTCAGGGCTAAAATTTTACCCAAAGCTTTACATAATAAACATACAACAGAGAATATAATCTAAAAATAATCAACATTTTCCCATTTAAGACTATAAACCTAACAAGACATATTTATACATTTATTTTTAGAAATATTCACACCATTTTGTTTAATATTAAGGTTGTAAAATATTATGTTTTTAACTGGCTAAACCTTAATATACAGTCTTACCTTGTTTCTTTTTTACAGCTTTAGATTAACAGACATAAAATTCACTGGTAAAATAAATACAGTAACTCACCGTGCAGGTACGGCAGTCTTTCATGTGACAGAGCTATTGTACAGAAGACATTTAAATTGCTACCTTTCACAGCCTTGAAGAATAAAAGTTATTTTCAACCGCTGTGAGGTAAATAAACTCTCAATTATGAGCTGACCTACACAAAAATGCAGGGAAGACGGTGTGCTTTGTTTAGATCACGACGATACATATACTTTAGAAATCATGGACTGGTAGCACATCAAACAATCACAGGCACAAACAGAAGTCTGTCATTCTGCTAAAGTTTCACAATGTCTTAACTATAAGTGAAAGTGAATGTGAGGTCAACTCAAGAAGCTTACATGAATGTTGGCTATAATATCAGTGAAGTATCTTTAAAGATGATAAGGATCTACTGCCCTCCAGTGGACATATGAGATACACGAAAGAAAGTTACTGCTGTGATTGATATATTTCATAAATAACAATGCAGAGGCCTAACATATTTGAACATGTGTATTGTAGCCTAGTAAGATGTACTGTGTGTTTGCTTTCCTCTGCTAGGCTCCTGGAATACCTGGATTCACAGTAAGTACTATGTATATCTGTACATATTTGCACATCAAACTAAGAATATTTTAATGACATACCTTATTAAAACTTCCTTGTCCTTCTTAGCAGCCACTTCTGAAAAATGTGTGACAAATGTCAATTATTTTAGAAAATCTTTCATATTGATTTGATATGTTTATATATGACTAAGACTGATATTCAGAATATCAAGACGTATATTCAGAAATCCTACATTTGGTTTTGCAGGCTCTTCTCTGATGGACAGACAGGCCTCTATAATGATCACTCCCATGTCGTCCTCTGCACTCTGGGGATCCTCCAACCCAAATGACAAGTGTCATCTTTACCTGTCAGGCCCCAGTTTACAGACAGAAAATCTGCTTGATGAAGTCACTGGACCGCAGATCACGATCACACACCTGCACCAATCAGATGATGATTATTTTCACTATCTTTATTAAATTAACTGTCCTGCATTAAGAGGTTAAAGCATGTATTGTCCATTTCATCAGATTTTCTATTCATACATTTTATTATTGACTTTTACTGTACAAAACCAAAGAGGGATAAATAATGTGGGTGACATAATCAATCCAATTTGTTCCAGTGTTATTCAAATTTCCATTATTTAAATTTTCAATTATCTGCAAAAACAACCACAAAAAAGATTTTTTTTTTCTGTTTGTGTTATTTAATGATTTAAATAGGTCCCAAACCTTAAGATAAACAGTCTGATTTAGATCTCTTGTTCACTTCTCTTACTTGAACTTTGCTTTTGAAGATGTTTTTGCCATCCAGTTTGAATTTGACAAATGGGTCACTGATACCTGTAAAAAACAAATACATTTAGACCCATCTTAAAACATTAATTGAAAAACACAAGGTAGAAAGTCATCAGACTTCAGTCAAACAGTACAAGCATACTGATACTGTATGCCCAAACAAACTCTCAGGCAGGGAATAATCGAAATGATTTATCTAGAAGACACCTGCTTAGTGTGTGGATGGTGGACATCGTGTCTTTTTAAGAGTGATGTGAGCTGGCTGATTATGGACGAGGTAAAATTACAGCCAGCGTCACTCTGTTAATGTATTGCTGTTACGTTAAAACCCCAGAAAGCGAGAGCAAGCCGCGTTAATCCGCAAAGCCTGTTAAGAAAGTCTGTCTTGTGTCTGTCTGGCTTTGTCTACGCTGTGGCATGCAGATTGGCTGGTGGGACGGGGGAAAAATATGAGAGAATAAAAATCCACCGCTTCATTTGTACGGCTGGATAAAGGGGCGCTTTAGAGAACCTGCGGGGAGCCTGGAATTATATGACAAAAGCCCTGTGGGGAGAGACTGTCAGATCTGTCAGATCTCCTCTCCAAATGAACATCTCCAGGAGGTGGCTCCTCCCTGCCAGACTCTGACAAGGAAACCTCCAGGCAGCTTGACAGGAGGAAAGGGGCTCCGGCAGCCAGGGAAAAAGATCCGGCGTGACTGGCGACGGCGGAAATTAACAGAAGGAAAATGGAGGATGGAGAAAAGGGGGGAGGGGTAGTCACGGGCGGCTTTTCGGGCGTTAGTGTCAGTCGGGGAGTGAGCCGGGCAGTAATTGTTAGGCAAATACAGGCCTAGGTAGCAGAGAAGCGTGGGGGGGCCGCATCATCGCCTTCACACTGTCGGGTGTCGGGCAAAGTGAAGAATTATGCAGTATAAGGAAAGCAAGCAATTGACTGCAGACCAATTCTTCAGACTACATCTGAATTATATTTAAATAGAGTAAATAAAAAAAGGTTAAACATTAACTTTTATAATTATCTGAATAGATCGATAATGTTTTTTTTTATTTAATTTTTGAAATAAGTTTTAGAATATCAGAGTAGAAGCCCCATAAAGGATTAGATTACTTTCTAAATAAAATTGTAAATTCTACAATTTTAAAACTAATATTCAAAATGTATTCAGTATGTAAATATATGAAAAAATTACTATTTGACAGCTGCATTTAGTGCATTTGCCCTATTTAAAGTGACTACAGCAGTACTTAAATTCTATTGTAATGACGAGCGGCAGAAAAAGGCTATGTGTCACTCTCACTGAACACCACCAGAGGTCGCAATTTCCCAAAAAATAAAAACGAAGACGTCTTTAGTGTCATCTACTGAATACATCGTTTTTATGTATCCAGTAGATGTATGTTATGTATTTAAGTTAATGATATAGACAGTGTTATGATTTGACAGTGTTGCAATGTTATGATATAGATGGTGATTTCAGCCCCAATGAAATTTGGGGACAGTTTCCTATCAGTTACTTACAAATTTAGCATAAACTAAGTTGGAATAAATTAGCAATGTTCAAGTAATTATTTCATTTAGCAAATAAGGAACCATCTTGAAAAATCTGAGTTTTCTGGGGGGATTTAATAAGAGAAAGGCTTTGAAAATAAGAAAAGCAAATGCATGCACAATTCTACACACAATATCTGTTTTTTTTATTGTATTGAGTCACCAATAACCTGACTTCACTCTATAGTGTGCATTTCATCAGCTGCATTTGGCAGACAGGCATATCACTGGAATATATTCTAATTATGAAAAATAATGAGGTAGAGATGGTAATTAATAGCCTCTGGGCATACACCTGTGACTTTCAACATGAAAATGAGCTGCCCAATCAGCTCGGTCAGGCCTGCCAGATACACTGGCATTACGTCTGAGGACTGGCCCAGGCTATCAAATGAAAATTTAGTAATATCATTTGCCTGTAGGATTTTAATAAACCTTGCTGTAGGGGTAAAACACAAACCACAACCCATTAACTTGTTTTGCAACATGTCACCAGGGATTCTATAATGTCTAGGAAACAACACTTCACCAAGATTATTTGCATTGGCTCCGTAGTTGGAAAAAACCAAGCCAGCTCATTTGTTTCTCTACGCTTGCATGACTAAACTGAAGTTGGATACAAGTCTGGATACAACATTTGAATAGAAGACAGTATATGATGACTTCATTTATCCAAACCTATCTTAAAATCTACCTTAAATAATCCAAACAATACTTCTAGAAAACGCTTGATGTGCTCCTAAATGCAACGTGATTGTAGAAAACGGAAAGACGACAGAAAAACAGACAGTCTGGTCTGCCGCATTCTACAGATTTAAAGACCAGACAAGCTGGAGGAACTTGGAAACGTTCCATCTTTAATGGGTTCAGTCCTGCCTGATGCAGAACTGTAGTACATTCATAACAGCCAGAAACATAGACAGTGTTAGAGATCTGCTGTGAGACTGAGCTCTAATTTCTTTTATTTGATTAAAACATGCATTTCATCATCTAATCCAAATCAAAAACACAGGGGCAGCTGACACAACACATTAAATGGAATAAGTTGTTGAAACCTTATTTACACTACAAATGTAGCTATGAAAGATCCCAGGACACTACAAACAAAAAACTTCTGTCATTTAACACATGGCTTAAGTCTAGTGCATGTTTAACCTGTCTTACCTGAAGGCACCTGCACTGACATATCTTCATTCTATCAGTGCCATTGTTTTGTCTCAAGATTCACGCTAGTAATGGTAAAAGCTACTTAAATGTCCAAATTTAACAAAGGCTTAATCCAAGGTCTGTGAAACCAGGCCTAAAATCTGTAACATGCCACCACTTACTGTAAAACTAAGTTAAATTTTAATGAACCAAAACGGCAACAAAAATTAATTCATATGCACATCTCCTTTAACCCTTAATAAACTACTTGTTGAATATAAAAATTAAAATGAAAGCTAAAATAAAGGCCACATTGAGGGCAGCAAGCCAACTTGTTAAATTACAAAGCCTGGTAAGGCCAAGTAAAAATCATTAACTGTAACAGAAACTCTAGTTACACTCCAGCACAAGTTCAAAGAAGGTTAGAGAGCCATTCAACGGTCACAATGCCATAAGAAAAGAGTTTATATTTTAATATCAGTGTGAGATCATCAGCACAAATAACCAATGCACAGTGGCTACAGAACCTGAGAGCAGAAAATATTAATCTCTCAGAACTTTAACCAGATAATATCATAAACAATGGCAGATGTCTAAGAACAGCTTATAAACGTCAAGAACTGGATGGCACCGGGCCCTGATATGACTCATACCTGCTGGTTAAAGAAATTAACAGCTCTGCATGGTCACCCAACACTACAGATGATCACAGCCTCTCACCAAGACTTGTAAACACAATGTAGGACAGTGCTAAAAAACAATTAATAAAGGAAATTTACCTGCAAATAACTATCAGCTGATAGTTGTCTATCCCTAATACTTAATAGTTTTGGGGAATTTATGAAACCCATTCTAAGCCAGCAGTTATCGTACAAGCCAAAGGATCTAATCTACTAAAACCATTAACCATAAATTTCTTTTAATAACAAAACTGGAGCAGTGCATTAAAGCCACCATCTGATGCAGTGTAAACCTGGGGTCAGGTACAGACACACTCCTTCTGTACCTCAGTAGTGTCTTTTTCTTCTTCCCTGGACCCTTCAGTCCAATCTTCATACTAAACTTGGGCTTGGCTTTCTCACGTAGGTTGGCCAGAGTCTCTTCTTCTGCCCCATTATGACTGCAGAAGAGACTGCGCTTAAGATTAAATTTAAACAGAAACTGTCAGACAAAAGCTAGTGAACTCTGTTCTACACTAACCAACAGAAAAATGTAGATTTAGAAAAAAACAAGTCAATGAAGGTGTAACTTGTAATGTGTCAGAGGGCACTATGTCTTTATAAAAATCAATTAATGAGTTTTTTCATGTCACCTTTTAACAGAACTGAGACTCTGACGTGGTGATTATGAGATACAGAACTTCCTCTGGTTGAGCCACTGGGAACTTTAGTCCTGGATTATTAGATTTTAATTTATTATAATGATTTCATCAAAAACTAGGCAAAAACAATGATAATTTTCTAACAGGAAGCCCAGAGGATGGAAACAGAAAGAGAGTGCAAAGTTATCATATTAATATTTGGCACAAATGATATAGATTTATATAGATTTATAAGTTTTATCACTTGATTTTAGGTCAAAACAGAGCAGAAAATAAATTGTTTTACAATATAATTCCTAAAGTGCAATTGCAAAGCAGAAAAAAGTGCTGGTTATGTTAACACATTTCAGACCAGCCTCATCTTGGAGGTATAACTGTGATAAAAAAAAAAGAAAAAAAAAAAGTCACACTAATATCTGTTTCACTGTGCAAAATTTACTAACTTGAGCCAAATCTTTACAAGGTGGCACCTGTTATAGAGCCATCGATGACAACCTGATAACTCACCTCCAACTCTTCTGGTTCTTTATGTTCATGTCATTTCTGGCATCTGAAGGAACTGGTCAGCTGATGACGTCATGTTTACCACCCATTCACTTTAACACAGTAAACCAAACCATAAACAACGCCGCAAAATAACGTTTAAGACGAAGTATCACAGCTGTTATTTATTACCTTTTTGTACCTTTTTTGAAGAACAATTTACTTCAAACTCAATTTTA
>JAZGTK010023013.1:0-10088 GCA_036877625.1 Ambastaia sidthimunki | reverse complement strand
TTTTGAATAGATTTTGGTTCTTCGTCTTCAGTGAACTGTTTGGAATAATCACCACTCAGACTGTAAGTGTTCATTAAGACTTTACAGATCCTAAATTGGATATACTGCAAGTACCCAACAATTTGCATTTTATTTTTCCTACACCTTGTGAATCTTTTACCCTGATCCAGTTCAGCTACTTAAAAATAAATTACCCTTAATCAGCAGCAAGAACTGTGAAAAATCTTCCTGAACTCATTAAAATTACTTTGCATTATCGCTGAATTCATAAATCTTAGATGCAGATAAAGGATGTTCTTTATTTTGAACATTTTTTAGGAAACAAAAACACATTATTCACTATATAGTTTCTTCTCTGCTGTTGTTAAGTAGGTGGAACAATTTCAAATGCAAAATAGGGCCAAGATATTGATCAACTGTTAGACAAAATTAAGAACAAAGATAATAATAGGTTTGTTTATTTATTTACTATTTGTAGTATTTCTCAAAGTCCCATTTAAAGGTTAGTATAAGGGCACATAAAAAATGGACTTTATTAATATTTGTTTTATATTGTTAATGTGGGAGTTTGGGGTGATCAATGTGTGGTGTTTTTGTCCCTCTCTGTTGCTTTACATCTTTGTATTGATCTGCTCCGAGGATTGTGGGAAAGAAAATTTAATTCCTCTTTAACTTTATCTTTGATAGACTTAGTCTAGTCTGTCTGGCTCTTCATTAAGTGCAACAAAAATGTCAGACTTTAACTGCTTTAATAGTCTTTTATTCAGACAGTATTCATAAAAGTGATCAATCAGGTTATCTGGCAGGATTTGTTTTCTAAGTAAAACTCTCAAGAAACCTTTGATAACAAAACTAAAGCTAATTGAAATCAACTCTGATAATTTCCAATACTTTATTTGCAACCTTCAAAAATGTAATTAGTTCTCTGGAGATAACAAAAAGTATAAAAATATCTCCCCTCCGCCCTGTGTTCTAATGTTCAGGTCTGAGTTCTGTAGGTGTTTACTGAGAGACAGTGATCATTTAACACTGTCTGAGTTGATAAGTTGTAAGAGGTGGTAATGGATAGAGAGGCCAGTAGGTCATGCCACAAGGGCATCATGACTTTACACAGTGAAGTGTTACAAGGATGCAATGTGTCTCCTTGTTGATTGATAAATAAATCAATCCTCAACAAATAAATCAATCCTCTTTGCCATAGATTCAACATATGCTGTCTGTCTGTTTTTAGCACCGTTGTTCGTTCACACTGTGGGTTTGACACTGAATTGAATGTGAATTCCTAATTTGAATCTGGTATAGTCTTTACAGTGCTTCTAAAGACATATTATGAGACAATGAGAATGATGCACAGTATAACGTGGAACGTGGGCCATGTCAGAATTCAGGAAAGATAACCAGCCTTGAGGCAAATATCAAGAGATCATCCTCAATCTACAGATCCAGCACTTGTTAGAGATTTATCACATACCATCTTATCTATAAAGCACGAGTCTTCCCTACTCACTGTATTCTGTTTTAGACCCGATAGCTGATGTATGAGCCATTATTGCACAAGTGTGAAATGTAAATCTAGTGATAAACGCCTCCATCAGATCAGATTCCTCACCTCATCACTGCGAGCGAGCTGCCCAGTTTCCTCTTCATTAGCAGAATAATGGGCCATCATGCTGGCCGTACGCCAGAGCAAAATTGTCGATCAGGTCCATTAGTGCACCTTTAATGACCGAACTCACAACCCAGCATCTCAGTGGGGCACCAGTTTTAAAGTTAGTTCTTTGTTGTGGCTTTATTTTCATAGAAATAGGTGAATAAAATGCCAGCGATCATAATACTTTAAACTTCATGACAAACCCACTCGATTTTATTTTTAAGTGTTAAATAAAGTTAAAACTTTTTCGTGAAATGGACACTTCTAACCCTACAATCAGATTGGATGAGTCACATTCAGAGCTGAAGGACTTATTGACAGATGAATTCTATATTAATTGCTAGGTTGCTTGGCAACTGCAGACTCTTGAGTAAGAATAATAAACTTTATTACTTAGTGAAAAATTAGAACTTTTTTATAACTTTCTGTTATAATTAAAAATAAAAACAACAATTTATTGAACATTAAAGTCTTTTATCAACTATTATACCTCTGTATAATAATTTCTTAGGC
Organism: Ambastaia sidthimunki; assembly: GCA_036877625.1. Lineage (NCBI taxonomy): Eukaryota > Metazoa > Chordata > Actinopteri > Cypriniformes > Botiidae > Ambastaia > Ambastaia sidthimunki. The sequence goes on along the minus strand of JAZGTK010023013.1, from coordinate 7,924 downwards.
TTTGTCGTGTGGTAAAATCACTGTAACACACAGTGCTTCACACTTATTTATTAAATCTTTGATTAAAATACCCATAGTCGTTATTTTAAAGCTGAAAAACAGCTAAATGATCCGTCCAATCAGATGCTGGGATCTTTTCACTGGATGATAGTCAGAAAGAGTCCCTGCTGAAATTGGAGGCATGATTAGGAAAAACAAGAGTCCCCAGAGATCAATGCGAGGACTGCAATGATGCAGGAGCCACCGGGACCTGCCGGTCTGTCTGTTGTCATTAAGTCCATAGAGGCCATAGAACAGACTGGAGAGAATGCTCAGATCTCAGCTCAGTCTGCACAAAGATAAACAATCAAAGTGAATAAGTCATTTTAAGATTGGAAGAAAACTTTTAAGAAAGAACACCTGGGGTATTACTTAAAGGATTGGATCTGATAAAGAATGTGTATTTGTAAAGATGTGTAATGTGTAAAGAGTGTGTGCGTGTGTGTGTATTTGACATGCATGGTTCATTTATTGTGATGTCATTTTATTATATATTTTGTCTGTTTATAATATTTCTTTTGTGCTCATCAAACATACGTCAACATGCATGAGTCCTCTCACAGTTTCTGTAAAATCAATGTGAATGCATGATCTTGTTTGGAATATGTTTCTTCCTGATTAAATGATACAATGAAAGCTGTAGCCACCGGAGAAGAAAAGTCACGTCAAGGATGGTGTGCAATCCATGTGTCTAATTCCGAGGCTGGTAATTAAATTTGTTTACCGCTTCCATCCCCCAACAACAATTAAAGATTTAATTACCATCTGCAGAGTGACTCAGGAACAAGCCCGACCTAGAAACTGAAATTGATGACTCTGTTAGTTGAAGTAGTTTAAAGACCCGTGTCTTGTTTATCAGCAGTACTTAATTTTCAATGTAAATTTGTTTACTGATAATTGCTTCAGGAGGGTTCATTGCAGTTGATAATACCGGGCTGCTCGTTCTTTTTTGTGGAACAGCTGTATGTACAGGAACACTTGAAGATCTTATATTGCAAGTTCATAAATCAAAGTAATGGGATTTTTTATTATTAAATGAAGCGTGAGTATATCTGTTAAACCTTTGTGCTCACACTGTACACACAACTGCATAACACACCCTGTTTACAGCCTTTGAACATGCAGGTTTTATCTGATCAGTATAACAGGAGCGCGCAATGACTACAATTGTCATACCGCAAAGAGAACAAAAAGTGTTTTGAAATATCTGCAGCAATGTGTTTCCCTTAACAGTAAGCATTTATTAAAAATAATGAGACTATTGGGGGCACGTCTCATTCACCATTAAACACTGTTAAAATCCTGCGTTGTCTGCGCGGATGTGTCATCTAACGCGTTCCTCAACATTAAGCTGTCAGAGAGGTGGTGGATTGAAAACAATAAAAAACAAGCAATGTGTATGTACACAACCACTGAGAAATATACAGGTTGGAAGCTGGAAAAACAAATGGAGATTAATGACAGTCTGTTGACACATAGAAGTGTACTGTACTGATATTGGATGTTTTTTCATTTAGAGTAGTATATAAAAATGGATGCTTCACAAGGTCAATTGTTGTTCATGGTGGCAAAAAATATAGAAATACTGAGAAGAATTTACTGAGAATGAATACTGACTTTATTTGAATGCTGCTTGTGTTGTTTTAGCACCTGTTGCTTTAATGGAATTATGCAAATTATGTCACAAACACACCCAAAAAGTCTTTGCTAAAACTGAAGCTCTGGCAGTTTATAAACATTTTTGTCTTTTGGTACACATTTTATTAGGTTCAAAGGCAGCATCACAGCCTTTAGAGCAGTGTTTTATTTCAGCATATTAATGTTTTAATATTTATAAGTTATAATGGAACTGATGGCTCTGAATCAGGCAGTTCTGAGAGGTTTTGTGGACTCTCGCCAGTTGTTGCTTTAGTTTGCTGAGATGTTGGATTATTGCTGTTTCCATTAACAGTTGAATGTTTAGGGGCTTTATTTCCACTTTTTGCAATAAGTTGTTGGACTTTCAGAATGTGGCTGTTTGTTGTTGCTGGTCCCAGTGTGAGCTCTTGTTGTGCAGGTATCCAGACACCAGACTTTTTAACTAACTTAATAAAAGCACATAGCAAATCCACAGCTTAAATCTGAGTAGCTGTTGCCTTGGTGACATCAAATACTTTCCTGTTTCATGTTTCAAGTTGTGAAAGACAATCCTCAAAACAATTTAATTGTTGACCACAACATCAACTCCAAGAAATGATGTCTACTGAAATCTTGTTTGGTGAGAATACACACAGCTGCCAAAAAAAGGTGAGACAAACAATAATTCCTCAGGCTAGCTTCAGTTTCCAAAAACACAATAACAATGACAATGTAGAATTTTAGAGTTGATTCTTCATCTAAGTAACCGATGGAATATAAATACTGCATCAATATATCTGCTGCATTGGTATTCACACAGGACAGAAGATTGGCCCTGTCCACAGACACGATATATCCTTTTCTTACCTGCCATTGTCTCATTATTACATATATATTTGATTTTGTTTACTGTGGACTGCGAGAAGTCATACCGGCTGCTTTGATAGACAAGTCGCCTGAGGAAACATTCTGTTAATAAGTAGTTCTGAGTGAGTAAATGGCTGCAAAGTGTAATAAAACTGTAGGAAAATAATGAAAGAAGTAAACAAATGTACCTGTGTCAAAATCATTCCAAATAAAACTGTTATTTGTCATACACTTCAATGAAGGCTTGATGTAATCTGCATGATTTGGTTTTCCAAAGGTGGACCAAACAGTTCAGTGTTTATTCATTGATGGTTAACTGTTTGTAAATCACCAAAGCCGTGAAAAACTTGAGATAAATCTGGAAAAAAATTTAATTCCCACAAATGAAATAAATGGATGTCTTGCTTGTCTTTCAAACCACTTGACAAATAAGCCACGACTATATAGAATCCAAAAGTGGGACCTAAACTGACCTCAGCAAATCAAAAAGATTAAAAGCATTTAGCAGTTTTTGTCCATGAATTATACATTCTGCATGAATCTGAACTAAAAACATCCACTCCTGTTTTAAATCTTTAATCAGCTTTCTGACTTTTGCCAGAAGCAATTTGAAATGTTCTGTGATGCCAAAATAATTGATTCATTCACATACACCCAAACAATTTGGTTCTGTCATTACCACTTTACGATCTACAGTGTATAAATCTGAACTAGCAATACTTTGATGCTTTATCCAGTAGAGAATACTGAACTTTATTCATTCTTCTGATCTGATAAATTATTCTTTAATTTGTGGCTTTTGTGCTGCTGTAGTCAGACAATACCTGAGCAATTCAAAACCATCAATGAATTGCAATTTTTACATTGATACATTAGGTCTCCACTGCCATAGAGTGCATGTGTTTATATATATGACCTAATATCATAATCATTAACAATTAGTCCAGTTCATACTATGACTGAATGTTTTTTATGCAACATTAATTGCATTTTCCTAAAATTGTTAATTTTAAATTGTTAGTTTATAGAAGCCACTTTTTGTAGACAACACTATCACCATTTTTACACACATTTATAATAATATTTTCCTTTCCTGCCTGTGCAATTTAGTGTGGTTAAATTAGTTACCCACTCTGTAGTATTAATCTGGTTAACAGCACTGGTAAAAGAAAGCACTTACATTTAGCAGTTAAATGATGTGTGGAATTATGTGTGAAATTATGTGTTTATAGTGCTACCCACATGGTGCAGAACTTAAATACCCAAATCAAAATACACAAGACCAGACTGTTTGTATGAATGTTTATATACTTTCAATTAAAACACGGACAAATGGCAAACACATTTTTATGCAAACACAATTACATAAAGTATTAGTTTAATTTTTTGTAAATGGATATGATTTAAATGAATTTTATTTTTCCAGTCATTGGTCTCAGTTCTTGGCTCTAATGAGCTGTTAAACTTAAATGGCAAAACTACGGAAGTCATAAATAGTCATTCTGCACCCACATCTTTTGAAACACTGGCTTTAAAACATATGCTAACATGCCTGACAGCTCCTGGGTGGAATAAAAGATAAATGGATGGAAATTAGCCGATGTATTTAAATGATTCACTTTGCAATTTGAAACCTTTCCATTTGTTCTCATTAAATGTAATATGCTAACATGCTAGCATTGTTGTTCTTGATGTTATTCTCCTGTCATTGTTTGGTTTGTTTACCTCTTGCTCCTAAGATAAATCAAACTGAATATATCATGCAAATAATGAAGATGAAAGCATGAGCACAGATTTACTCATCGTTTATTGTTGTTTATATAATCAGGGGAATAACTGTGTGCTTGTGTGCATCTAAACTCTTAACTCTGTTGTCCTGGTCCATCATAATTGTTTTATTAAAATCTGTGTAAAATGAGGGGAAAATCTTAAGGTAAACAAACTCTGTTGAGGGAACTATTTTTGCAAGGCATACATTGTATTAAAAGTTCATATATCTACCATTATCGTAATCATAAGTAAATTATTGGAATAAAACATTGAATTAATTTAAAGCAAAATGATTCATTTCTAGTCTTTGAAGTCCATCCTATAATGAAGAACTGTTGCTGGTCATAACATACAAACAGTATCGTTGGTCATTTCCAAACAGTAAATAAAACCTTATGGCTTAAATATCAGCATATTTTTCTTATAGCAATGTTTAAGATTGACATCTGTTTGATGTATTGTCTTGTCATTTCAGAATGTTTGTATTTAAGTACTTTAAAACTGTACCAGATTGCTACATAAGTCGGTTTTATTCGCCTTATTTTTCAGTCTGATCCACACATCATTCCTGCTAATGAACAACAGTTTGACGCAGTGACTCACTGGGTTCCATCTCTCTAATTGGCACATAGAGAAAAATCTTCACGAATCCCCCTGAACCAGAAAACATTGTCTTTGAAAACATTGAGTTCAAAGAAATAAAAACAAGAAACTGCTTTTTCTCTGGGTGTGATTGTATCTTTCACCTCCGCTCTTGATGACAGATGTATATTTGCTCTGCCACTCAGTGTCTCAGCGTTTCCCGTTCACCCCCCTCTCAAGTGGGGTTAGTGGCCCTGCTTTCACTCCACTCTGGCTATCTCTGAATCATTCCACTACACAGACAGCTGCTGCTTTATATTGCGTTCCAGTGATATTACCACATGGAGTGGAAGCATCTGGGAGAGGTTTGGATAAACATGACATGTTTGGTTAGGATGTTTCTTATATTGGTTTCATCAGTTCTTCATGTTTTGCTTGACAATCTGCCACAGTTTTGTTTACAATTTCAATTATGCTCTTGCTTAATTTAAACAATGGAACACATTTATTTGTGTTTATTTTATACATATTTTTGTTGTTATAATGATGCTGTTGTGCTCATACTTTGTTCATTTTTTTGTGTTTACTTTCTTTAGAACATTTTCATACGTGATCTTTTTTCATTAAAACCCCCAACGTATTTAATCTAAAGACTTTCAGGAGTGAAGATTTTCTTTCATTGGCTGTCAAGTTTCATACCGAGTAATAGTCTGTTAATGGCTATTGCATGACTATATTGCATCATGCTGTTAATCAGAGTTTAGATATAAAACAAGATTGACATTCAGTTTCAATCAAAGTTATCGCTAATCAGAAAGTCAATTATGCAATGCACCAAAAATGGTTTTGCAAAAACCTTGAAGATCTGAAGTTGGAAAAAAAAGCTACAAGAAAGAATTTGTAAGATACAGTGTCAGGTATTGTTAAAAATCCTTCTGATAAAGGTTCAGTCAGGTTTTAGGAATTAAAGCGTGCTATGAAATATTCCAAAGCCTTTGGTATTTCAGCTGTATACTGTACATATTTGGCTTCTTTATCATTTTGCAAACATTTCAGGAAGGCTATTCAAATTTGTATGTCTCTTCAGATAGTGTTCAGAGCCACTTCACACGGCAAAAATGGTTACGGGAGTCTGGATTTCAATTTTTAATGAAAAACACTTCTAAAGCATTGTCATGGCAACCACAGAAACACTATATTACTACTTTTAAAATCAAGGGTGTATGGCCTGATGTTAGCTGGTAGGGATCTGAAATATAACCATCCTCTGACTTTATAAAGTATGCAATTGTACAACATTGGACAACATAATTGTAGCAATTGTACAACCATTCAATTTATAAAACACATTTAATGCTCACAGACAGCTTTTAGGTTTTCCATTAAGAAGATATGAAGGGTCAATCATTTAATTTAATTTTTTAATTTAATATACAGTATAATTCCTCCACAGTAAACAGTCAACATTTGTATTTGTGAGACTGTAAACATACGAGTGCTCATCTTCTCTGGGATAGAAATTGAGTTAAGAAGTAAGAAAGATGTTCAAACTTAGGTACTGGCTGAAAGAGATTCCTGGGTAAATGGAGCAATGTAGAAGAAAGTCTCATCACTCCCTAGACAGTTTTATTCTCCTGATAAAATCTTTCTCTCAGACTCTCTGCCTCTGTGGATGTTTATCAGACTCTGTCAAGCAACAACTCTTGGTCATTTGCTTTAGCTCAACGTCATACTCCTATTCTATGTAGTGGAGATAGTGGACATACATTTCCCCCAGGCAGGTCAATACACTAACACGCTAACATGTGACTTTGACCTATCCCTGCCTCCCACATGCGGCTGAAAGCATGTTCCCACATGTCTGCCGTGTCCTGTGAATACAGTACCTGTGTCAACACAGTGCAGCCACGATAGACAAAAAATAAGATAATAAAAAAATTAATAATTTGATTAAGTTTGTGTATTTCTGTCAGTATAGATTCTACACCTGTGGATGTTGAGGGGAAGAAGGGTGAAGCAGACATAAAAAGAGATGAAAAGGGGAGAATAAAGAACATGAGCGAGTGGATAAGTGAGAAAGACTGAGGGCTGTGCATCAGTGGGGTGAGAAATTGTTGTCAGCTCATCAGAGGGCTGCAGATGGCTCAGGCTTTACCTTCGTCGACAGCCGGCTGCCATTTGTCTGTAGTGGTGTGATGTCGTATGCGCTTACTGCGTCCTTCACTCCTCACTTTGCCCGTGACGCATCGCCCCGCCTCAGCTGTTGCTTCCTGGCAGGGTCACAGGAAATAAAAACGGTTACATTCATAACCCGCCTGCTGCTTGTGTGTCAGATCTAATGCGGCTGAAAGGTACATCTTGTGCAGAACTGTGTTAATACGCAAAACAATGCATCAATTCTGCATCAAAGACTGGCGCATTTGTATGCGCTAGCTCGATGGCTTTCATGATTACTCTCTGTCTGAAGAAAACACAGTGGCCTCAATTATATTCCAGACTGGGTAAATTTCTGCAGCCGCAGAGCCACGGGAATCCTAGCGAATCTTTCCAGCAGCATTAAAAGACAATAAGTGAAATATTACACTGCTCCGTTGTGTGTTGTGGAAATGCAGAGGTAGGAACAGATGTGTAGGCTGTAATAAAGCTGCCGGTGATTGTGTTTGTGATTTTTATCGACCCCATCTGCTGGAGATTTACAAGAAGTATCTCTTTTTCACAACACGCTCCGGGGTTGACATTCCCAGCGTCACCCCCTGAGCTTTCCCTACCTTTTATACGGCTCAGAATGAACTGTAATTCCTGAAACCATATGTGAGGAGAAATTCACTAGTGCACACTCAGCCCGATATCACACACCAGCTCACTGCAGAGTCACTTTATTTACTCATAAACAGCAGCGGGCTTTATTAGTTCATGTTTTATAGATCAAAGATATTTAAAGACCACAGACGATCTATCTATCTACCTATCTACCTATCTATCATCTATCTACCTATCTACCTATATATCTATCTATCTATCTATCATCTATCTATCTATCTATCTATCT
>JAZGTK010023012.1:0-10089 GCA_036877625.1 Ambastaia sidthimunki | reverse complement strand
TTGGAATAAACAGTGCAGGTTTCATTTTATTACCAATCTAACAAAGTAATGCAGATTTAAAGAGCTTTGACAAAGCAAACTCTGAGCCACTGTCGCATTAATTGTCCTCTGTGTAAAAAGATGGATCTCAACATCATAAAGAAGTCAAACATTTTTACAAATGAACACAAGCCAATGCTCCCCAAAGTAAAATTTTGTTAGCTGTAGCTTATAAAACAAATGTTTTAACTAAAGTGTAGATAAGTGTGCGCACGCACACGCACGCACACACACACACACACACACACACACGTATGTTAAAAAGTTAATTAAAAGTTAATTAGCTCAGTATAAAGTATTTCAGTGCCCTGAAAACCACATATCCATGTACACACACACACACACACAATGACGGCAGCATTAGGATTAACTTCCCCCTCCAGTCACTACAATCATTCTGTCTGTGGGAAGGTAGGAAACAGCCTTTATCAAACAGTGAAAGATGACATAAGTTACAGTGGTAGAGAATGAGTCATCAAATACAGTCATTCATTCTGAGTGGCTAATGCTAATGCGAGCTGGGCTTGTGCTAAGCAGGTATAGATAGCTTTGCTAAAGAGCTTGTATCTGTTCTCACACAGCACAGGCAGATGATGGGAAGGTAACTTATATGAATCCTTAGGGCACTAAAATGTAAAGAATAGCATGCAACCAACAGTTTGAATGTCATTTTTATGACATTATGACATCCTCATATTCCTGCTTAATATTTATAAGTAAGCCTTTTGTAGATTAATATCTCCAAAATTTAAACACTGTAGCTCTGTCGTGCTACCAAAACATTGTTTTGTTTCTTTAATTATCCCCGCCTGCCTAATACTGCAACATTGGCTCAACCAATAATGTGAGTCTGGGGCGGGACTACATGTTTGGCAAACCAATAATACTGTAGATAAGTTTTCAGAAAACCTGTTTAAAAACAACCATTGCTTTTGCAATTCCAGCGGGTTAAACTAACAAGTGACTTCCTCATAGACTGGAGTGTGAACTTGAGTTTTGAATTTTATTATCATAACTTATAAAAACAAAGGTATGTTTGCAAGTGTTTTCCTCACGAGAATATGGGTTTAAACATATTTGTGACGGTTTATAACTCTCGCACGTTCATTAGTTTTCCCAAAGCTGGCGGAATATGCAGAGGTCAGGATTATTTGATTCCCCAAAATAGGACATAACACTCACACGTGCTGAATTCATAGTAAGCTGTAACCAATCGCAAAGCTCAGGGAGAGTGACCAATTACAGAGAAACAAAATAAAAGCAGTGAATCGTGACAAACAAACAAAATCACTGACTCAGAGCACAACAGGAAACACTGAGGCTATTCCAGAGCAATCTGGTCCAGTACACAAAACCTCGAGTCTGAAGAAATTAAAGAAGTAAAATGCTGACACAAGCTAGTATTGTAAAGTATTGTTTAAAATTCAAGCCAGAGTGATTTCTTTCAGTATCTATACAGTTTGAGCAATTATTTTTTAAGTATTTTGAGTATTTTTAAGCAATGCTATTTTAGGTTTCTTCAAGGGCACTTTTTAAACGACACCTTGTACGTTTCTAGCTTGATACAAAGTGCTAATGAAGACATATCTAGGTAAGCCAAAAGTATTTGAATTTCTTTTCAATATAAACACTGGAAGGTTTGTGTTTGTGAGTATGTTTGAGAATGTGTGTGGTTCTGACATGCACAAACAGCAGACATACACATCCTGTTAAGAGCATTCAGCCAGAGAAAGTAAGTGTTGAGGCAGTTATGATCAGTTAAGATATGAATCGACCCAATGTCTTGCAGTCCAGAGCAAAACACCAAACAAGCTCAGCCGTATAAATACTTCATACCATATAGACATTATACGGTGAAAGTTAATTATGAGAATGCAGGTGCATTATGGGAAATAAGTGACCCCATTGACACAAGACATTAAAATCTTAATTGAATAATTAAAATCTTTTCACACACGTCATGCTACCGATGATCCACCATATATCACACTTGCTTCAGATATTCAATGACATCATAAGCTATAGGGACAATAAGGAGACATCGTTTGCCAGAACGTTTCCTCGCCTGCATACATGAAATTACCATAAACACTAACACCTGACACAGCTGTCTGAATCAACCTGATTCCTCTTGAACAATTCACGCTATGAAATCATAATATGGATTTCATTACATTGCATTAACCCCTGTACCTGCGTTAACTGAACCTGTCTTAATGAGACAGTAAAAAGATGTGCATTGTGCATCGCTCCCCAAGGTTGCCTGTAATTACAATTAATGTGCTCTCCATTTTCCATTTATCTTCCAAGAAAATTTATGGTTTGCTTTTTTGCCCCTCAAATCATAATGGAAACCATAAGACCAAGATGTTCTAGCCAAGTTCCACATATCAAACATATCACATATCCAAGTATCCAACACATCTAAATTACTTACACTGCACTATGAGTTCTACGATGGCTTCTCGGGGTTTGACATTAAAGCCGTTGTACTGGCTGGTCTGGCAGCGGTAAGTGCCGGACATCTCACGGGAGATGTTGACGATACGCAGGACTCCGTCGTAGCTTTCGCTCTGCATGTTGCCGTCCGGCATGGGTGCTTCCTTGTCGGCACGGGACCAGAGGATGATGGGTTTGGGTTTGCCGGACACCAGACACTGGAGGTCCACAGTGTCGCCCTCCTGAGTAACCAAGGGAGACTTTCCTCGTGGGACGGTCAGGTTGGGCGGGACTAGAAGAGAGCAGGACAAAAGGTCACGATGAAGACATCACAATGAATCATTGTTTGAAACTATAACCATGCATGCAAACACATAACCACTGATGCATCAACCATGCATTTAATGCACACATTTCTGTGAAATATTAGCATGTGGGAACCATGTTTCTAAAAGGTTTTATTGGATCAGTTTAAAATGAAAATAACAATTCTGCCAACATTTACTCAACCTTGTCATGTTTCAAACCCATGTAACTGTTCCTTACACAAAGCAATCATATATCTACAGAAGATTTGGAATATAATACCAGTCTTATGGCTGCCTTTTGTTATACTTTTATGGTGCTTTTGTGTCCTTTAAAAAGCTTGAAAGCTTTGTAAATGCAGGGAACAGAGCGAGTAGTACATTTTTACAACTAGCACTTTGTTCCACAAAACAATGTCACACTAGGTCAGAACGACACAAAGGTGATAAAATAAACACAGAATCTTCATTGTCGGGTGGAGTTTTAAGGGACATCTAAGTGCCATGGAATGTGAATTTTCCACATCGGATCTCTACACGACTGAGCAATTTGACCAGAACACTTTCCGTCGCCTGTTTTGATTGAGTCTAGACCTCAGAAACAGCAGGGTCAGGTTGACATGATGACATGCTTTGTGAAACAGGACGGCTGAAGATGTCTCCCCCACAGCTTCAACAATGTCTCAGAAACACCTGTCCTTCTAAAAATAGCCACCTGAGTGCTGCGCAGACCCTGTCCACAAAGCATAAATCTCCACTTTACTGTACACAAAGCATCTGCACACGGGGGTGTACGTCTCTGCGGTCCATTTCACAAGTTCAACACCGTTAATAAAAAATAAACAAGAAAACAAGGGCCTTTGTAAGTTGTAGCAAGGTTGTGGGGTCATCATTCTTCTCCAAAGGGATTCTAATCTCCGTCCTGTCTCCAAAAATCAAACAATTCCTGACTTCATTCTGAGAAAATGGACTGTCATAATAAAAACTATCATTGCACATATTATATGTTGGGTATGACGGACTAAGGGATGATAAAGAAGGACAAATACTGTACAGTGGAAAATGAGATGCTGTTCTTCTTTGTAGACAAAGGAGAAATCTATTTTCTCTGCTATAGAAAGTGGGGAAAAGACATCAATGTAATGAGAACGGCACACACAAAGAAGGAAAATGATGTCAGAATGATTTCCGACTGTGACTGCGGGGGGTCTGGTGGGAGAGAGATGGCAGTGAGTCTGCAGGTTGATTAAACATGACTTCTTTAGCAGACCCAGGGCAAACAAACAAACATAATATTTTGCATAAAGAAATCATTGAGGAAATAAATCACCTTTCCCTTTTTGCCTATGTAAAAAAAGCCTAAAACAACATTACCTGTATTTTGTAAAGGAAAAACCTTTCAAATGGAGATATTTTATGCAGATTTTCTTCATATCATTAAAATGGCATCAGTGGGGAAGATTATTTTGTGTTGTGCTATAAAGCTTTGAAAAGCACATAACGTCAGTAAAAGAATAGTTGGGAAACAATTAGAATCACTATAAAAAAACTATTTTAATAAGGTTAAAAGTGTTTAAGCTGATTGCAAATTATGAATGCCACCGCATTTCATACTTTGTTTTTTTATGTAATGTAATGAATCATATATTTTAAAGTGAGGCTTATGTGTCCAAATACTTTCCGGGTTTGAACCCATGAGGTTTACCAAGGTTAACAAATGCAGCAAACACACAGAATTAAACATCTCCACTCTCTTACCTTAAGACCGAAAAACACACAACAACAACACAAGCCTCACCAGTGGTGGAGGAGATGTTGACGTCGATGCTAATCTCCGGTATTCCTCCGTTTTTCAGTGAAGCCACACAGGTGTAGGTGCCAAAGTCGGTAAACTTGAGGTCGATGATGTCCAGGTTTGTGGTTCCCGGGGCAACGTCTGGGTCAGTCTGGGTAATGACCATTCGCTCAGAGCTACGAAGCGGACGGCCGTTCTTCAGCCAGCTGAACATAAGTTCCTCGGGTGGTGTGGCCTCCACCTGACAAGATATCTTCACCTCTCTGCCAATCTGGATGTTGTCATCATTATGATAGGGGTCGGGTGTGATCCAGAAACGTCCTTTCTTCAGCGCTGTGTGAAAAGCCACAGAGTTTTACCCAAACGACTACACGATGGACATATCAGAACATGTGTAGAACGTTATACATTAAGTTTTTTTTAAAGTTTTTTTTTTAAAAACAGCACACCCTAAACAAACGTAGTCTTAAAATACACCATCCTACCACCAGCTCAGATGAGGTGAGAAATTAACAGAGGGCCCAAAGGACAGGAGCTATGAAAAAACACTGGTATTATTTAGACAGAGAACTGTCAGGGAGTCTTTCTCTGTTCTAAAAAAAGACAATTGTTTTACACAAGCTCAATCCTTCAACACTGACATTGAGAAGAAGTTTTACTCAACTGCTTTGACATAAACAGCATTGGAGTGATGTAAGAACACACACACCCGTCCCCATTCCATGCGTCTGAATATAAGCATGCTAATAAGTAAATCTTTGCACGTTGGATTGAGACATCTTCCTCATGTGTCTCACATTTGAAAATAACTCAGCACTAGACTAACTATTAGCTATTTTAGGTTCTTAGCAAGTTTAAACTACACAGCAAAAAAAATTGACTTTCTACTGTTCCCTAAAAAAACGTGTCTTTCAATCTTACTCTTACAATCTGAAATCAATTTACTGCTTGCTTTCTTCTTGGTCTTATTGTAAATGATTTATAGGTGCAATTATTCTGAAGAAGAAAATGTTTATTGCTCCACCTACTACATTGCAAACATCTTTCTATACTGGCTGATGTCATATAATCATCTTTTTTTTCAGCCCTCCAACCACCTGTCAATCAAAACTACTCATTATGATCCAATCAATTTAAAGGATTCCTTTAGTCCCGCCCTACAATTTTTTGTTCTTGGTGAATAACTTGGTGAATTACGTTCTTGGTGATTCTGAAGGTAAAATGGGTTGCAAACACGTTTCATATTGACCTTAACAAAAACCTTTGAATGTAAGTAAACATTTTGCCATTTCAAATCATCATCTAACCCACACCGTTACCAGAAGTCTCATAAATATTACATTTTGTTTGTTTTGACATTTAGTAAGCTCACAGCTCTCCTCTCAACACGAGTACAGAGGCCAGAAACACAAAACAAAATTTCTTTCCCTCTTATGTATTACTCCCCCAAACAAACCATGAGTCTAACCAAAACACCACCACCCCGATCTCATTTCCAAGTCATTTTGGTAAATGCTGCACATGTGGCCCTGATTATTAATCAGTCCCTAAATTATTTAAAAACAGACTTTATGAGATATTATTATCCAATTTATTAGCATGTGTTCTGCACAGTTTTCAATCTATAACAACCTGGCTTGTTAAGAAAGGATAATTCAAGGTGGATCATGAGCAATGATACCGGCAGAGATGCTGTGAACGTTACGAGATAAAAGATGATGAAGAGCAGTAACTTTATAGGTTTGCTGCATGCGAGGTTCGGCCCAGCAGGTTGTGCCTCATTGGTTAATTTGCAGCTTAATCAATAGCGTTATATGGTGTGGGATAGCTGCGCTTCCTTTGGTGACCCTATAAAACCCGCGGGGTGTTAATGGTCCAACCCAGTTGCTTCACATAGCTTCAGTCATTTTCAAACAGCACTGCAGGTAAGCAATTACCAAGAAACAAGCTGTGTAATCTGCTCAAAACATTTAGAGTCTGGTTGCTACATGCCTTGCGTTTACTGATGCTTTCTTAATCCACTGTAACAACGTCTCTTGAAATTTCAAAAAATGCCCAAAGCAGAAATCTCAACTTTTTCCCTTAAACTTTTAATGAGCTTTCCAACAGAAGAATCTATCAAGGTGTTCCTAAGAGAAAACACGATGCTAGCTCTCAACCGTCAGCACCTGCAAATGAAGAAGAATTAACAAAGACTTCCTCTTAAACTGGCGTAATGCTAGCATGACAAGCATACAATTATTACGCACTTGCAATGTTCAAAGACTTTCTTTATGTCATCGTATACGCACACGCAGGAGAATATCGATGAATGCATTTCGAGCGATTACGGTTTGGACGTGCTTTTTCTTTGTGTGGTATTAGAATTTGTTAGCCGTTTCCTCAGCTCAGCACCCACCGCAGATCATTGTCAACGTTTCCTCGTAGCGTTATATGGAAATCAATAACCCTTTTGACTATGCCTTCAGCTGTGCTTTCATTGTGAATGGGCATGAAGGGAATGGGTGGAAAAAAGTAATTTAAAAGTCTTACGCTGATGAATAAGCTTGTGCTGTATATATCCACTTTTCCTTATTCCAACACCTTATATAATTCTGGGATGGATAATGGTATCTTTACACTATTTTTCTTGTCCGTGGTCGTGGTTTACTAAATTGCATCTTTTTAGAAAGCACAATTGGAGTTTGAGACGTATCCCGCAGTACCGAATATCTCAATGGGGGTTTGTCATTGGAAAATAGAACAGTATTATTTTGGCATGTAACGGTCATTTCATTATTCTCGTTTATAATCAAAAATACTGTAAACCGCTCATCATTTTTGGCCTGGGGAGAAATCAACCTATTCAGATGTCAATCAAAATACTCAATACAGAAGCAAAACAAAAGGCTGCTATCCAGACTGCTTACTATATATGATGCACAAAGCACACTGTCTAATCTTCACTTGTATACCGGGCTGTAGTACAATCAACAAGCTCTATTAACGAATGAATGCATGCTTGAATACAAATCCGGTATTAGTTCTGCACTAGTAACTGCACTAGTCTGTTAATAGTCACTGCCTTGTGCTCATCAAAAACAATCAAGTTCTCTAATGTCCATTTTACTATTAAGTGGAGGAATAAGTCAAGTTACACGATGTATGAGACAGGGCATTTCTGCTATTGTTATGATCACTGCAGACCTATCTAATATAAAAACAGCTTTAAGGGCAGCATTTGCTCATTATGCTGCAAACTGACTGGAATCACAACTTTAATTCACAAACGTGTCCTTACAGTCACCATTTTCATGCACTGCACAGCTCCAGACTCTAAAGTGTGCATAGCAATTCTACTCAGAAAAACAGTCAACGTGAAAGGCCGTCTCAAACACGATTCGGGAAGAACACAATTTACATATCAGAAATGAGTCCAAGTGTTGGCAGGCGAGCTTCAGAAAGGTACAACCGTCGTGCATGCCTGTTTTGATTGCTTGGAGATGATATCCTGTCTGTAAATAAATAAAAAGACGAGTTTCTATGGAAGGGTGCAAGCTCAGCAATACCTTACATCATAGCCTTCCTAACACCCCCTCCAGCTAATAAATATCTTATAAAGCACAATTCTGTTTTTTTGTGGTTACCTGCCTACAGAGCAGACCCTGCAACACTGGGCATAATCTGCTGAAAAAGCTCTGTGCTCGTACTGACAACACTCAATATTTGAGTGATGGGTGGTGAAGGGTGGGACGTGTTTTATTGATGATGCTGCCAGCGGGTGGTGGAACAAAACTGTCAGAAAAGGCTTTACTCAGGGATGGATATCTGGTCACGCGTACCACAGTGCTGAGTGACGTCTTATTATGACTCTCTTATCAGACCAGCTTGCCCTCAAGTAATCTTTGTTCTGTGTAATGGCTGAGTAAGCCTATAGAAAAATAAGCTTTAGTTTTCATTTGCTTCCACAGAGTCAGGTCAGGGGCGAATTTTAAGGTGCACTCAGTTTTACTCATTGACATTGACAGTTCTTTTGAAGGATACCTTTAAAATTGCTGGACTCCAGTCATATGTATTTTTTTTTAAAGAAAAGGAAAAAAAAGCTGCTTTATTTTACATGGCGTGGGTCACCTCATGAGGGCTGCCATTTTGAGATCATGTGACCAATAGAATACTACTTAGTTTATCTTGTAGCTCCTGTTATTGGACACTTTTGATTGTGGAATAAATGAATGAGTGTGTGTGAATAGTTTTGCATTTCTACAGTTGCATCTTCCCTTATCTGATAACTCAAAAGTTTTTATTTTGTGTGATGCTGCAAGCACATCAAAGGCCTCAGTTCAAGCCTATTAAAACGACTGACATATCTGCTAGTGCAACGTAAATAAAAATATTTATTTATTGTTGTCTTTAAATAACTATGACAACAACATTCATATGATATCTCAGAACAATTTTTATACAATTATGCTTATAATATTTGCTTTAATCTTCTCATATGAAGCAGATCCTTCACAAAAACAAGTAGAAAAAGCTCCAACCTCTATCCTACCTTCATTCACAAACTGAACCTCAATGGTACAGCTTTCTCCCTCAACAGTGACCAGTGAAACAAATGTACTCATCACCCCGTCCTCCGCCCCATCTGGCAACACATGCTCTTTTTCCCATAGCAGGAGAAAAGGTCATATTTCAAATGACCGGTACAGCTGCTATCCACAGAGCTTTGTACAGGCAGCCAGTAAAGTGTGTTGGGATTACCAAACTTCCAAACTTCCCATGTAATATCGTTTTCTCTCAAATCCCTTGCTTATTTTGCCCAACAAATGAGAATCTGCCATCTGTGCGGCAAAATGCGCAACTCGAGCTTGTAACGTTGCCTCTGAAAATCCTAATATTACAAAACGCTCCTCTATCTATGGAGCTGAAAAATGGGCTTATTATCACTATTTTCTGTCCAACTGTGTTGACTCCATCCATATAAAAACCTAAATAGACAAAAAAGTCTTGTGATGGCCACAAATTAGTCGTAAAGTTGCAGCAATGATATTGCGACGTTCATGTTTTCCACATGATGGACTACAAAACAAGTATCTCAGAAAGACAGGAGATTTATCAGGCAAAGCACCGGGGCAAGGTGAACAGAACTGAGGGAAGTACATTTTGTTGTTGTGAGTTTCTCAATTAATGCATTCAAATGCCCTGAAAGTGTTAGAATGGCTTTGGATCGTTAGGTTCACGAACAAAAAACAAAGCAGTCAAACGAAATAATTGCGCGTCTAAGGCTCTAAAAAGTGGCTCTTTAGTGGCTCTGGATTCTCTGTTTTTGCAACAACAATTATGAAAAAGCAATCAGGACTGAAAACAGTCAGTATGTGTAAAAAAAAACATTATAAAGAAAAAGAAAACTGAAATAATAGTGTTTTAATACAGCAATGAAGAAGATTGGTGGCTTAGATGCGATGTTTTTAAAATGTATGTTATCATGATTTAAATACTACTATTGTAGCATTTCTAAGACAAGTAAGGAAT
>JAZGTK010023011.1:0-10089 GCA_036877625.1 Ambastaia sidthimunki | reverse complement strand
CTCAGAACTGACCCAGAATCAGTTCCCTTGCTATTTATAGGTATGTATTACACACCAAGTGAAAATTAGGTTACCCAGTAGTGTACACAGAGCAATGGCCCACGAGACGGCCCTACGAATCACATTTAACAAAACAGCCACTGAACTTAATATACCCCACTTATTGTCAAGGGTAGGATTAGGGCTGGACTTGGCAAGCCATAAATATATCATAGCTTCATTAAATGTAGACGCTGCTATAACGCACACCAGAAACTAAATTATTCAACCTTACAACACTGAGAAAACTGAAACGTTCTTGCGCGAGGCCTTACATCTGAAACCACTTAATTAGATCTTCTAAACTATGTCCGGCTGTTCAAAGCAGGCATTGAGCTGTTGACATGCTGAGTTTGTTGTGGCCAGGCCATACTGGGTCATGTTTGTGTACACTCATCAGCTGTTGCGGTCCTGATTCGAATGTTATCCGAGAAGCAAACGTAGTTTAAATGCACTTTGATGACTTTTGTATATACTAGTTGCAAAGGATTACTTTGTCCAAAACAGCCTTCCGGTTTATTCTGCAAAACAACATTCTCCTGATAGCCAGGTAAAGCCAGCTGTCTTAAAACCAGTTTGAGGTTTATGCATAGTGACATGTTACATTTAGCAAAGCAAGTTGAATTTTAGAAAAACACATTTAAGCATAAAAATCGGTTTTAACTCTGGCGTGGGCCAATCAGCCGCGGTCGGTGAAGATATTTTTCCGGAACAATCTTGCCAGTCTGTATTTCTGACATTCTTGTCATCGTACCTCTGATTCTATCATCTGATTCAGCAACACATCGATTTTATTCGGCCCATGACAGAACTGGCTAATTGTCAAACTGTTGGTTTATTTAAGCTACATACCAGCTTACCATTCTCATGCATCTGTGAGCGTACAAAATCAATCCCAGCTCCTTCCTCTCAGACATGCCTGCGTACAGTAAAAGTATATACGCTAATAATACTGTAATTTAATATACTGGTTTGTTTTTCTTTGCCCAAATAATACACGTATTGCGTTAAGTTCAGCTGACAAATGAAGAACGCAGGAATTTTAGAGCATGTGTGTGCAGAGACAGAAAATAGATTTTTTTTTTTTCCAAATTTATCCCAGGTTGCCCCTCGGTGAAAATCTGGCCTTCTTAAAAGGAAAAACATATAAAGGGTTTGGATATCAGATTATCATCAAGTAGCACAAGTTCGGCCTGTATTTTGTAGCAGATTTAAGTATCAAACCTCTGCTTCAAAGACACTCATAACACTAAGTCCTGATTTAATGGCCACAGCTGTGTTGTATTAACAATCACAGCATCTGCACACGGAGAGCTGTGGTTTCGTTTTAAAGAAATGGGCGCAATACTGCGGCTGATCTTACAGATATCGATGTCAGTGTGGCGGTGTGTGATTGAGACACGCCCCTGTGATGATTTGGCAAGTTTGGCCATGAAAACAAACCTAAACGGGCGTGTATATATTTTACTATCTGATTACTGCACTTCTGTGACACAAAGAAACTATACCTCTGCGGTGGCCCAGGCTGATGGCGGAATGAAAACAGAGATTTTACGTTTACTGTTGGACTGCATGTATATTATGAGCACTTATGAGTTTCCAGTGGAAGTAATCGTCCCTTCATATCCCGCCTGGCACGGCAGTCGTCAGCCTTCTCACGCTCCTGTCAGTCATGCGGTAAACACGATACCCCAAACCAAACGTTTGATGCTCTCAATTCCTAATTCAAATGGACACGTAAATTACAGCGGTTTAATTTTTGAAGCGTACTACAATTATTTGAATTCATCCCATTTAATAATGCGGCCTGATGGCTGTGTGTTCCAAAACCTCCCGGCACAATCAAACTCGATGTTTTGTATTGAGTTACTCATGAAAATTAGAGGCCTAGTGCTTTAAGACTTCATTTTCTAATCACACAATGAGGCCTCAAATGAAGGCCTGGGAGGGATCACCAGTCTCCCATCAGTTCTTATCATAACTAGGATACAAGCCATTAAGGAAGCCATTCTCTAAACGTTGACTAATGTTCTCTAAAAGTTCTCTCAAAGTTATCAAAAAGTTCTTGCAGTAACATTAATAGAACGCTTTGTCAGGCTGTTGTAGGGATTGTTTTAAAAACATTATAGAATTAAAAAGTTAACACAACATCTAAGAAACTAGAAAGTACTAACATCTAAGAATGTTCTAAGTAATACAACATCTAAGAAACATGTTTTTAGAACATTTAACCATTTTTGATGCTTAAGGGAAACGTTGTTACAACCTAAAATTATTAGCTGGGATATTTCACATAATATATCACAGAATATTCAAGTGTTGATTGCGTTTGATTGTGACGGTTAGACTAAACTCTCGCTCTGCAAACAGTGTGGACAATTTACAGACACAATTAGCATTAGCCAATTCATTCTAAACGTGACAATAGTTCTGAGTCGGCTAACAACTGACTTCCTAACTGTACAAGTGAACAGACAGTGAAGATTATGTGTGTTTATTCTGACACTCCATTAACACCTGAGAGATCTAATTCCCCATGAGTCACACCTTTCAGTTTCACACACACACACACACACACACACTCACACACACACACACACACACACTCACACACACACACACACTCACACACACACACACACACACACTCACACTCACACACACACACACACACACAAATGAAGGACATGTAAATAAATGAGACTGTACTTTTGTGTGCCTCAAAACTATTTGCCTTAGAATTACACTCAACACACAGTTTACACACATTTCCCTGAATTTGTTTCTCATCATGTTTTTAGCCTTTTAATCTAGAAGCTAATATTTAGATAAAGATAGATAGATGATAGATGATAGATAGATAGATAGATAGATAGATAGATAGATAGATAGATAGATAGATAGATAGATAGATAGATAGATAGATAGTAAAATATATTTACTAAATAGAAATGTGTAAATATATAATTTATACCATGTGCATTTAATGAAATATAGAATATGCAGTAAAATCTAAATTTACATACATCCAGTTGTGTTATTTACACAATTTAGCTACTTAATGAGTAGGTCTGTCCACACTTTTGTGTGGTAAGTTGTTAATTACGTCTAATTTACATTCATTTATATTGTCAGTTGACGTTTTGGACTATTGGGTTTCACTGTGGGGAAATGGCTCACTTGAGAAATCGATCTAATGTGATCAGCGGTTTGGACCTGGACGCGTGTACGATCCTTATCTCTCCTGCAGCCGGGGTTATATGTCGGCCTGCCCTTAAGACAATGTGCACAGAGCTGGATCCAATTACACATGAGGAAGCACAGAACCGGACCCAAACTGAAGGGCCATCAGTAACCTGTGCTTTACTAACCCTGTGCATTCTTACAGACTGACTGTAGTGTACCAGAATATAGAGTTTAAAACAGGAAAACAAATGATCGCATGAGGATAAAGGACAACATGTCTGCTATGAATGCTGTGCTGAGAGACAGACAGTTTAGCGCTGGTCTGAGACCTGTGCTGTGTTCAGAAGGTCAGTGAAAAGTTCTGGCAGCCGAGCAAGCGCTTGTCGTCTCGTTGTTTTTACAGCGCAGAGAATAAATGGCTCAAATGACACGCTGCAGTCTGCACACTGTCAACACAGGAAATAAGTCACCATTAGCTTCTCATTCCCACCATCAGCCTGATCTCAGACCAGTTTCTGCTTGTTCAGCTGATGAGCAACCAGGAGGAAGGAACAGAACTTTACAAGTTTTCATGATCCATAACGTTCTGAACACTGAACACTAATACAGTATGAATGAGAAACAGTCACTGAAATACATGACCTGTACAAATACAGATATTGTGCTGTAGTTTGCACCCCATAATTCCTCATTTAAATGCCTTCCCCATATTCCTGCCCTCCGGTGGTCTCAACATTCCCATAAACCCCTTTAAGAGAAGCGTGCCATATATTCACGCCCAGCTATATCCTCTCTAAACACTTTTCTGTTGCTAAGTGGGATCTGAATTAAAAAAGTGACACTTCACTATGAATTAAAGCCCATTTTAATCCAATTTAAGACCATTTAATTAGATATATACACAATGTATTTGTCTGATAAGGAAATGGGACTATTAAATGTAAACAAAGTTGGGAGGTGAAAGACAACATATTTAAATTAATGCCAGTCAAAAAGTTGACGGGTTACAATTATATAGTCATAGTATTACATTAAGGCCAAAAATGAATGTACACACAGGAAAGTTTCAAAGCACTTTATCTTCAGTGTATTTTCTCTGAAGATGTCCTGCAGACATTGCGTCTCTCTGATCTCGTTTAGATACGTTGGAAGAATACCAGTGATGCACACAGCAGCCACAGGCCAGCAGCCACAGGCCAAAGGTGCCGAGGGACATTAGCTGAGAATTTTTCTAGAAAACAACAGAAAAGAAACGCAAATTTTAATCTGGTGTTTTAATGGCAGGATGTTTGGAAACGGCTCTCACCACATCAGCCAGCAAACAATCAGACTATAAATCAGAATATACATGCAGAAATTTACCCGTGAGTGTGTCTTGGGCTCTTACCTATGAGGCCTCATCATTAGATAATACACCTGCCAAACTGTCTCAAGTGACATTCTACTATCCATGTAACCAGCTAGCGGTTCCAAGATGTCTCCATTGTCTTTGGGAACCTCAATATCTTCCTCTTTTTCCTAATCTTCCTCGGATCAGGGAAGCTACGAGGAAAGTATAAACAATTTAAATTTCCCTTTCCTATACAAAGAAAATGTTCTCTCTCAGGACACAAAAACTGTGCATGACATCCATGTCAAATTCTCATTCCAGAACTAATCACAGGCAACAAAAAATGTTTTGCGGGACAGAATAACTGCAGTTGTAATTTAAAATCTGCACTGACAGTTTTCTACGTTGGACTACGGTGGTATTTCCTCTCGCAATGAACTGCGATCAATTACTTTTAGTATTAGACTTAACTAAAGCTTTATCTGTCCAAACGTTGGGACAACATTACCCAGCTATGTAATTAAGGGGAACATTACTTATTTTATTCGATTTGTCTTTCCTCTTTCGGTATCCAGTGTTATCCCTCAGGCATAAAATGCTTTCCAGTCAAACAAGACCAGATTCGATGCCAAGATAACCATTCTGAAATAAATTAAATCCAACTGCATTTTTACAATCCAAAAATGAAAACAAATACAAACACAGACCAGATTCTCAAGGACTGCCAATGATAGGATGTTACAGTATTTAATCTTTATGAAATTCTATATTTATATGTTGACACTGGCATAAATTAAAGGCTGCAGGGTTTGACGGTTTGCATGGCCTAATATCTTTAACAGATAAGGCTGGAATGATAGCTCACCTCCGAATCCATTCCCTGCATTTCATTTTTCTCCAGCTGCACAAAGCCGGTGATCACGTGGAACAGCTCAGCTTTGAAGTACTTCTGGTAATCGTAGTTGACAGCCAGAGAAGCAAATATGGTGTTGTTGACAATCACAGAACGCAGGTCATTCATCCCGCCGGGCGAGTGCTGACGTGGGTCTTTATAAAGGTGTTTAGTTATAAGTTTACTAAAATTGCATCACCAAAAAACTCCAACTGCTGATAACAATCTGTCCGAGGTTCAGGATGGGACAGAAGGTTAAAATGACAATGTTAATATAATCAACAATTTCAGGTTTGTTTTATTTATTGCATGTATCAACAAACAAAACACAACCGCCATTTAATTTCTGAACAAATTATCTATATCAGCAGGTTTGTTTTAATGAACATGTAAAACAAAGCTTGATATTATAAGTAATTCATTCAAAGTTCTTGAAGCCCAAAACAAGGTGGCTGAGGGTATGTTCTGCATCCTGGTGGTCAAACATGCAGCATAGAGGGATCGTAAGCCTGCCGAACTGCAGCTCGGCCGAACTCGTCAGCGCCACCATCTGGATCAAAGTGGGTGTTGTGGGTCTTCTTGGGGCTGTCTTGGAGATCTTATTCCTGAAGGCTCAAGAGCCGATCAGCATGTTTGCTGATCCATTGACCAAATCCTTTCAGAGAATGGAAAACAATGTTTTAATGCTAAAATATTTTATCAAAGCAGGAACTGAGTCAACAGCGCTGTAAAGCCAAAGCCCAGTATCTACAGCAGATTTAAAAAAATATTTTTACAATGTTTTGGGTTCACTCAAGCTTTAACTTAGCAGAGGCAATCTGCAGTTCAAGATAATGACTCAACCATTTCAATATGATTTTAAAGTTAAAACATACTCTAAAAATCATCTTTTTGTCATTAATATGCCATCAGATTAACCATGTAGGAAAATATGTGTTGCATATTCATTAAAGGTCTTAAAACCCTTGACACCTTATACTGTAATAATACAGAGAAGTGACACCATTACAGTGCTCAGAGCAAATTTTGTACACTTGTACCATATGTACAGACCTCAAACCACACAGAGACTCAAAACATACGCATGGAAAACTTTGGTAAAAAACAGAAGCCTAAATTTCTTTCCATTTCTCTTTACTGGTCATGTGCTAGCAGCAGAAGTTAAAAAAATGTTTTCATAAATGTATAAATTGATGTGTTTTTTAAGTTTACACACAGCTTTAAGTTATTACAGGACCTCTTGACCTGGCTTACTGGACTTTTGCTCAGACACTGGCAGATGTTTACTGAATTCCTGAAGAAATTCCTAAAGGAATTCTTAAAGGTTTCACTTTATCTATAATTTCATGAACTGCAACCATTTCATTTTATCCATTTGTTGTATTTGAAGGTTTAGAATGAATGAATAAACGACTGAATGAGGGAATCGATGACCAAATGAATGGAGTGAGTGAATTCATGAATTAATTAGTCTAATATTGTACATGATAAATTAATGAATGCATAAATAAATTCTTTCTCTTCTGAAACTCAGGTTCAGCCGGACAGGATGAATCTGCCCCCTGGTGGCAATAACAGCAAACAGCTGCAGCTCAACTCTGCCAAGATGTTTCTCAGCTCAAGGCAAAGAGCCATAAAAACAAACCCGTAATTGTGCATGAAGATGCATGTTGATACTGGGTCAGGCTTGACTGAGGCCGGTGGATAAGCAGCAGGAGGTGCTGGCTGACTCATACCCCATCTGAGTCCCACTTGTCTGGGCTGCTTTTGTCCTGGTTCATGATGTAACCTGGGGGCAACCAGTTCACTGGAGGATCAAAGATGGACATAATCATTCTGCTGGAGAGGCCCTTCTTCTTCCTCAGACGATGAAGATTACTGTTGCTGACCTGGAGGTATCAGAGGCACCATACATGGGAGGAAAAGGTTAGAAAACCATCACTAAATGACTCAGTGTAGCTCAACTGGTAGAGCATTGCGTCAGCAGTGCAAAAGGTTGAAGGTCTGAGTTGCAGGGAACACACACACTGTGGCCAAATGCTTCAATGTAAATGTCCATTAAGGGCCAAAACTAAATCACAATACAGTATGTAAATCTATAACAGAATGGTTCACATTGTCTTTTTTTATTAACCCAACATTTAAACATGTATCAAATACAAAAAAGTACAAAAAATGTGCAGTACTATGCAGTTAATAGGGTATTGTGGGTAGGACTACAGTGATTGCTTGCTTGTTACAAATCAAACCAGCTCACCTGTAATGAATTAATCTAGAGTAATCCCTTATAAGTCCCTTTCTACAATTAAGATTCATAAACTAAACAGCAGCTGGTTTCAAAATAATGTGAAGCATCATCTGACTTCAGGTCACCAAACACACACTTCACATGAAAGGCCCCCTTAGGGTAACCTGCTCCACGGGTCACCTGATTTGACCCTGAAAATAAAGGGCAGGTCTCTCAAACCCTGTTTCACATGTGCTCATGAATTCTCATCAATATTTCATTCTGCTTACATTACTGTCACTTTATTATGAAGAATGCCACTAGTTGATTTAGCAGAAAACATCACTTGGACCGCAGGTGTTTAAAAGTAAAAAAATATTAAAAACACATGCAGTTTTTCAGACAGATTTTTTTTTCATACAGACAGATTGTCCTGTTTGTTTATAAACCTAAAAAAAAAAAGTTTAACAAGTGTCCATTTAAAGACACATTTATATTTATTATTATAACATGGCATCATAATTAAGTTGCAATGCAAAAAAACATTGTGCCTTGATATATATATCAATTAAACATTTAGCAGCTCCACAAAGCACATATGATAAAGAAAAGAAACATTCACACTGCATGCCAAACAGCAGCTTTCCTAACACTTTAAACAAAATCAAAATCTTAATGTTACACCACATGTATGTTAATCTTTAATATAAAACACTAAATATTGTGTATCCGTCCAATGTGCCACACAAGCACAAATCTGTTCTACACAAACAGATTCAGAAGAGCAGAATTAGTGCAAAGCCCTCAAGTACGACTTCATGAGTCTCAAAAGCATCCAATGTCAATAATAACTGATCACAGATCAATTCATTCTGATCACTTCCTCAGTGATCAGAGGGCGACAGGTGTGACAAACATACATTTGGCACGAATGAGTTAAAATAACAGTGGAAAACAAAAACATACGTGAACTCATCCAGAGTATCATTTGCTTTTTACCACCATATAGTGGTTTTGTTAGGAACTGCAGTCAGAGATGTTAAAAATGCATGAATTCGAGGTGTGCAATTCAATCTTGAATGCAATTATTGATTGTTTGTAATCTTTAATAGACATATAATTACAGTTAAGGGTAAAAATAACACTTAAGGGTGAAAAATCTTCTTCACATCTACAGCATTGAATGAGTTTGACACAACAAGAAGGACTCCTGCTGTTTGAAAATAGATTCATTGTGCATGAAAATAAGTTAAAGTCGTGCACGCACACGACAGCTACGGATCTTTCTAATAATGTTTTAATATTAAAATTAGATTCATAAAGTGTCGCCTGGTCTCATTGAAAATGTGGGTCTAATATTTTCAGGGTTTAATTTATAGTTTTTGATTAGAAATTACAAGACAAAAAATCTGAACCTCAGCCCCAAATGGATAGTAATATATTATTTAAATCTAATTTATTAATATATTGCAAATGTACATTTTAAAACATCATCGGTCTCGTGCTCGCGATTCAAACCCACCGCTCGCTCCCGTGATGCATCGCCTCCCGCTTTGACCAATCAGGAGGAGCGTGAGAAAATCCTCTTCTCTGATTGGCTTAAATCCGCAGATGCGCAAAATTCAAAGTCATCAAACCGGTCAGCGTGAAAACGCGAGTTCAGCGTATGAACTAAATAAACATCATTTCTGGAGGTTTTTTAAACAACATTGGTTCAATATTTATCTAATTCACAAGGAGATCAATTGAACGGTATGTGATTTTACCGATTCTGTGCTGATCAGGTATAAAAATTAGTTGTTTCGTAATTTATGTAGTTTAGGCGCTATTTAGCATTGATGCAAGAGGACGGATCTGTCAATATTTGACTTATACTGTATTTTAAAATCTCTTAATATTTATTATAATGTGAATAAATGCTTCATATAATTGTTAACCAGTGTGTGCATGTGTTTAAAGGTTATATTTAAAGGGCGTTTTTTAGTGACACAAGACGCTCCGTTACAATGTCATCAGCTCAAATATCAGCATGCAAAAAAGATGAAAAGGGTCGAAATATACAAGTGGTCGTACGATGCAGGTGAGTTTATATGCTTTTATAATTTAGTTGCAAAACTATATTCATTTGTTTTCCTTTGTTATTGTTTTGTTAATCTTGTATGTATGCTGGTTGTAATAACTTAATATTTGAGTTTTAATGTAGGTAGGTGTATTATTACAGTCTTATTGACGTGTTTGCATGTATGATGGGTAATTCACAGACCCTTCAACACAGTGGAGCGTAAATCTGCCTCTCATACTGTTGTTGAATGCGACCAGAACCGAAAAGAGGTGACGGTCCGAACCGGGGGTGTTACGGATAAAGCAGCCAGGAAAACATACACCTTTGACATGGTGAGAGTCAACACACACACA
>JAZGTK010023010.1:0-10089 GCA_036877625.1 Ambastaia sidthimunki | reverse complement strand
AAGCTGACTTTTTAAACCGTTCACAAAACTTTCTTGGAATCTAAATTATCTGTAGATTTTTTTTGTGGCGTTTACTTAACCTGCATCTTATTTTCTAATAAGTGGACAACTAAATAATTTTACATAAGATTAAGGTCTCAACAATCCAAAAGCACTAGTAATAATAAGTTGATAAGGTCAGGATTAACTTTAGCCTCTTATTGCAGATTATAAAGATTTGCTTCTCGGTAAAACACGCAAGATCAGATTTAGGTTAAGTACTTAAAAACTTCAGCCATTTCAAATTTTTCATGTAAATCAGCCACAGAACTGAACAGCACAGCACAGCAGCCCTTTTCAGAGCTGTTTGTTACACAGTTCACCAGTCAAACAGAACAAACTCTATATTCAAATAAAATAGGTTTATTTCCAGTCTGAAAAGATTAAACAACAGAATGGAAAGTGGAACAGTTAGAATATGACCAGAGGGTCATAGTGGGTTACAGGAAGGACAGGTTATCCTTGTTTACTCACTTCATTGTGTGTACATATTTATAAATGAATACAAATATACATATCAATTATTTAACAAAAATAGCTTAGCTTATGAGGATGACTGAAATCTGCAAAAAAAATCCAGCAGGGGTATGAGGTGGAATTCCAGAGTAAAATGCTTTGTGTGTCTACGATACTGTGTCCAAGAAGTTCAGTCACTGGATTACATAGCTAAAATATTTCCCTTTCCACAAAACTGTGTTAAGCAAGGGCTTGTTACACATAAAAGCGTACGGCACCCTACGAACACACTGTGACAGCTTTTAGGATTTGAGGGGTGGGTTTTGCAGGTGCATTAAGGCTGCATTAATCACTTGGTTTGTACATTAGAAGGCAGGCCAAGAAAAATCTGCTACCAAGCTAATGCTATGGAGCTAGCATGAAACTAAAATATGAGCATTTTCAATGGCAACTGAGAGCTGAAATGCTTTGAATATTAAAAGTAAATGAAGTGCACACACAATACAAAACGCAGTGGTTCATGCATGATACGAGGTCCTTGTTAAAGTCTCTTTTCAACTTATAAAGCATTAACACATTCATAAACATTTCGACCATTTATAACTGGGGATGTATGTTTGCACTGGATGCCGTTACATCAGCTTTTAATTTAATTGCAACATTTTTAAAATGTTTTGATCTATTCGGACATCTAACAAATGACGATGGGGCAAACCTGTACAACAGCAATATATTTAAATAAAACACAGGGATTTTAAACCATAAAACGCAATCAAATCTTTAAGCTGTCATTATTAATCTTAACTATTAGGTATAGTTAAGTCTTTTATAAAACCAAACTGGGTTTACAACAGCAACTCAAAATGCATCAATATATCCCAGCCTCCAACACCATCCTAAAACATCCTGTTAAATGGATAGTTTATCCAATGAAATCATTTACTCACCCTCATCTTCTTCCCAACCTGTGCAATTGTGTTTCTTAAGTGGAACACAAAGACATTTGCTACACAGAACGCAAGTCCATATTTACTTTGAACAGAAAAATAACAACATTGCTCACAATCTCTTACTATGATCCAGAGAAACAAGAAAATCATACAGGTTTGAAACAGAATGAGGGTGAGCCTGACAATTTTCACTTGTAAACGAACTGTCCCTTTATTTTCAAAATTATTTTGCATATCCTCCTATTTCACAAAAAAAAAAAAATCCACCTTCCACTGAGGAAAACATACATCGCACACGAACACAATGACCTTTGACCTTGGTCATGTTATAACACAAGCCAAAAACATAGAGGACACAGGGAGACTCTTTCAGTTTACTTTAGTTATACACTGTTAGATTGTCATTTAGTAACAAAATTAGTTTAAAATTTTAATAAATCACCCTGTAAGGTTTATGATAAAGACTCAAAGAAGTGACAATTTACATACTGTTATTTCAGTACGCAAATATATGGGATTAAAACAAAAATTTATATTAGTCAGACCCCAGGAAATTTCTGCCCATATTATCTATTCAACAAGTATTTAGTCTGGGAAGAGAGGGATGGAGAGGGGCATTTTGACTTTAGACAATCATACAATAAATGAACATTTATAAGTGACAATCTTTTAAACCTTTTTTAAATATGTTCTTTCAGAACTATGTTACAGCACTGGGACGAGAGAGTAAAAGGTGCAGGGAAAAAAATCAACTAAGAGCATTCAAATAAATGAATGAATGTAACAATCACACACTTAGCAGCTAACAGGACTCTGTTGCGCTCCCTATTGGTCAGAGGAACACGTGCAGGCTCCGCCCTAAACCAGCTCACTGCATGACACTGAACTGAATTTGTTCTTTTAAAAAGATTATCAAATTAAAACGCCAAAAAATAAAAAACATGATTCAGATAACATATAATCAATGCAAAATAAATGCAAATAGTTTAAGCAGTTTTCAAATACAGAGCAGTGACTCTCTCTGAGCAGTGCAGTTGGGTGAACGCTATAGCTAAAGCCTTAGATATCTGTGACAAAAGCCCAAACATCCCTGTTATAACCCATATAACCTTAAGCACAATAAAACATGCAATCTCACACAAATCCATTCAAATTAAAATCCATTCATGCATGGACCACACACATACACACACACACACAAACACAAACACACACACACACAAACAAACACGCACGCACACACAAACAAACACGCACGCGCACACAAACACGCACGCGCACACAAACACGCACGCGCACACAAACGCACACACACAGGGCCTGTCTCAGCTGAAGCGGTTTAACAATTCCTTTATCCAGCAAGCAAAGGAGCCACAAATATGCTCCTACAGGCCGCATTAAAAATCAAAAGCTGCAGAAGTGCAGAATCTTGAAGACTCCTAGTGTTAATGATGTAATAAAAGGGGCAGGGATGAGCAGGGTTCAGCCAATCAGGTAACAGACATTTACACATAAAAACAAGCTTCACTATGGGAATAGGTTGGTGGTTTATACATGCACCCTCTTAAACATGCCTCATACACACTCTCTCTTTCACACGCGCACACACACACACACGCACACACACGCACACACACGCACACACACGCACACACACGCACAGTTCAGCTTAGTTTAAGTAAAAGCAGTTAAAGCGGTTCCCTCAGAGGAAGAGGGGAAAAAGACCCCACCAGAAAAAAACAGTAGTACTGAGAACAAAATTACTGTCATCTGTCTCATGATTTACAAAAAGCTTACTGTACTGTGCTGTGAGCCCATATCATTTACCCGTTTCACTTATAAAATACAAAAAGTTATATTGAATTAAAAAACGAAACAAGGGAAACTGGAGAGGCAGACACTGTGATGGGCTTGAGCGGTTGGAGAGGAAGCAGGCGGGGCATAAAAGTGTGACTTTTTTCCTTTTTAATATAAACGTAAAACTCAAGCTGCATTAGATACAAGCTTTTGTTTGTACAAGACAATTGCACTTCACAGAAATAAAAGCTGAAATATACAAACACACGAGGATGTGACTCAAATTAATAATTACACCAAAACAAAAAGAAAAAACAACCTGTAGATTTTTGTAAAGATAATTAAGGGTTGGGGGGAAATCGATTTAGGAAATAGGAGTATGCAGAAATTTCCAGAAGGTACCATTGGCTTGCTCTGAAAGGGAAGGTTATGTGTACAAGAGAGGGAGCCCTCAGCCCCTTCATCTTCCTCTTCTTCCTCTGAGCAGTCCAGAGCAGCTGAGCTGGGCTGTGGTAGGGTTCTTGTGCAGGTCCTGTAGTTATTGTCCTGTTGAGGGTTCTTGTGCAGGGTTCTGGTGCTGGGTCCTGTGGGAGGGTTCTTGTGCAGGGTTCCGGAGGGTTGTAAACTCTGTGCAGTGTTTAAAGGGGCGGGGCTACCACATGTCATCCGTGGAGGCGGAGTCCTTGAATGGAGAGAGGAGGAGAGTAGCTTGTGAGATGCCAACAAGCTTCAACTGCCAACCACTCAGGAAAAAGTGTGTGTGTGTGTATTTTACACAGCACAGCATAAACACAGATGAAAATGAATAACTCGGGAGGCATGTAAAGGTGATTTTAAGATATGCTGGAGGGATGAAGATTCTGTTTCTGATAAAGAATCTGATTCTGATTACAGCTTACACAAATTACAGCACTTGATAAAGTCTGTCAATCAACAATAGCTACATATCAATCACTTGAATGGCCATATTTCATAAACAAACGGACAATCAGTGTTTTGATGCATACAGATGTCGGCGAGTGACACACACTACAGACAAGCACACAAAAGCAGGAAGCAAAAACAAAAACTGTTTATATTCACAAAGATTTTTGAAGGTAATACAAAATAAACCATCACAAATCAAGATATATAGAAAATTATTATTTAAATGTAATTGTCTGAGATATATCACCCAGCCCTACGTTTATTTTATACACATCTGACTCCAGAGAGATGTGAAAGCAAAGCTTTATTTGTGGCTCCAGTGTGGTAAAGTCCTGAATTCAGATTTGTTCAAATCTTGGACTGCAGGACTTAATTTGCATGCAGGAATCTAGCCTGTTACAACACCAGAGTCACAAAAGCCTCTTTGGGCTTATTTTCCACCAGTTGACAGGGACCCTGTTCATTTGTCTGGGTACTAATAGGATACAGCCGTAATTATAATGCAATAAAAGCCTACAAGTTCCTAAAAGCAGCACCCAGCCATCTGTAACAATGCATCCACGAGGAAAGCACCAAAGAGGAAAAACACCACCAACGTATTAGGCAGCTTTAGCCCACCAATGCTCACACCAACCCACCAGAATTCACACTAAGCAGGCCAAACCACCACTTATAAATATGAATGAGATGACATGAATGAAGGAGAGTAAATTAATTAGGACAAGAAAATGACAGAAGTGATATAAATAAATGTACTGGGATTTTTTTGGATTGCCCACATGGCTTTTAAAATCACATGCAACACAAACTGGAATAGCAGCCTGAGGTTCAGCAGGACGAAAAAGGAGCATCAGATTTACACCTGAAAA
The DNA here is from genome assembly GCA_036877625.1 of Ambastaia sidthimunki. Classification (NCBI taxonomy): domain Eukaryota; kingdom Metazoa; phylum Chordata; class Actinopteri; order Cypriniformes; family Botiidae; genus Ambastaia; species Ambastaia sidthimunki. The sequence continues at coordinate 5,051 of JAZGTK010023010.1, read as the reverse complement.
ATCTGATTCTGAATCAGATCTGGTTCATTCGTACACACTGTAACAGTCAATGTTAGATAAATAAATGTGGATGCATTTGAATGTGGATACACCTGATAGCATTTACTAAGTAAAGTGGTACAGATATATTTATACATTTATGTCTTCTGTGAAAAGGTGCATTTAGATTTTTTTATCTAAATCAGTTTGAAATGAACCAATGTAAAGTGCTCCTCTCTGCTCTCGACCAATCCCTGTCCAGAGCACAGCTCAGCCTGTCTAACGTAGCACACAGCACTTAATATGAAGCAGGACGGAAACATGCATAAACGTATGAAGAGACGACATGAATATTTAAGAGAGTGACAAACAAATGCAAGATATGTGATTGATGCAGAGTCATGCTTGGTATGCAACTGAACTGTGGAAGGTCATCGGTCATTGGAATCTAATAAAAAAATCATGCATTTAAACACACACATGCACACGGTCAGGCTGATGTACTCACTGTATCCTCATTCCTGTACGGGTTGAGTTTGTTGTACACTGCTTCAATTACACTCCGCCTATAACAACCACAGACACAGATATGAGCTTCCAATAGAAAAGAGAGGCAGAGATGGAAATTAACTGAAGACCTTTTCTAAAACCCACTGATCTGATTAGCTACATTTGATACATTTTCTTAAGCAGTTTTCAATTCAATGCACAGGACTGTTGCCTGGATGAGCAGATCACTAGAAATACATAAAACCAGAGAGGACGAGATTGTGTTACTCACTTGCTGGCCAGCTCTCCTCCAGGTGGTAAGTTGGGAATGGTCTCGGATGCTAATGTGCGCATCACGTGAACCAGATCTGGTATGCCCTCATCCCCCTGCCTCTTCAGCATCTCTGTTCCACAACAATTCGGAGACATCGCGCTCATGTTTACACCTGCTCCAGATTCAATCTAATACTGACTCACAATTTGTTCCAGTGAGTTCCTACCTTCTACTCGGCCCTCCAGGTATTTATCGAGCTCTGCCTCTCGTTTGACCGCTTCAGGAGAAACCTTCGGTGCACTGGCGAAACAAACCAACACCACACTCATGTTGTCACGGCTTCCCTGTCCAATCACAGGAGAAAGGCGGAGTTAAAACATGAAATATGATCTTATATTCAAAACAAACAAAAATCTACTATCACTTATTGCATCATCTCATCCACATCACAAAGGGGAAAATGCTTAAGCAACTGATAGTAAAAATGTCACAGTAATAATTCTAGGGCTGCATAACCATCAACAAGTGTGAACTCAAGTGTGAAATGATTATTGCAGGTCTCTGTTTACACTGACCTTATATAAACAAGTATCTACAATTTCATTGCAGACCCTTTCCAGATCATCCGTCACCTCGAGCCGGGAACGAACAAAATCACACAGCTCCTCATTAGCCATCACATCCCAGATCCCATCGCAAGCCAGTACAATAAACTCGTCCTCCACCTCCGACCGCTCAATAGCGTACACCTCCGGCTCCGGCGACACCAGCTGCTCCGTGGGACCCTTCCCGTGCACGCACTTATAGTCAAAGTCCCCCAGAGCCCTGGACACCGCCAGAGAGCCGTTCACACGCTGGATCATCACAGAGCCTCCAGCGTTCTGAATCCTCTCTTTCTCCAGCGGGTTGCTGGGTTTATGGTCCTGCGTGAAGAAGTGCACAGCTCCACCGCGGCTCAGGAGCCCCCGCGAGTCTCCGCAGTTGATGAAGTAGATGTGGCGGGGCGAGATCATCACACCCACGGCCGTCGAGCCGCTGCGGTCGGCGCCACCGTGCTTCTTCTCCGAGATCTGCCGCATGTGATCGTCGATCTGGAGGAAACCCGTGCGGATTCCCGATTTCACGCTGTCAACGCTGGGCTCCACAATCGGACCCCCATCTCCACCCCCACCGTGGAAGTCAGGGTTGCTGGTGATGTGCTCCAGTAGGTGCTCACAGCAGTAACGTGCCACCTGGGATCCCGCATGCCCGTCGTAAACAGCAAAGAAGGACCAGGCATCCAGGCTGCTGGGCAGACCGATCACAGCAGTATGAGCGTCCTCCATCTCCACCCGCCAGCCCTGCATGCTGCTCAGGCCGTACCGCAGGGTGTTTCCCTCCCCGCGAGCATTGTGCTTCTCCATCTTTGGCTTATCCAGAAATGCACCCATCTCTGTAGCTTAGGAATCTGGAACAGAAGAATGTTCACAAACATTAGGTAAAGGAAATATTATTATTTATTTGTTAACATTATAACAGCAGCAAAAGCTATTTTAATGGCAAACTAAAGGGTAATAAAACAGTTAAAACACTCATAATACCAATAAAACTTCAAAAATAGAAACATTACATACAATAATTAACAATGTTTTCCTTTCAACAATAAAACAGTAACATATCAGATAGAAACAATAATATAAGCAGTTAATTAGCTTGTTTGTTTACAAACAACATGAGACAAGGTGTATGTTACTTTCTTAACAGTCATTTCTTTTAAGTTTAATGACACTTCTGGCATAGAAATGACAAACTTCTTGACCTTTGAGATGAACACCAACATTATCAGCTGTGAAGTTTTAACATAAAACATGTGGGTATCTGCGCAGAATGATAAGCAAACTGCTTACGTTGACAGTCAAGTTCATCTTTCTCAGGCACACGACAGCACCGTGCAGTTTCGTTAGAGAGTAAATCAAACATGCAAACATTAAAACTGATCAATAATTGTAATCAGTCCCAATAAGCTTGTTTAAAAAGAACAACGGCCACGTCCGCTCATAATGACAAGAATTGGGTAACATGAACTTGCGAAATATTTAACAGAAGGGTTGGCACAGATCATGAAAAATGCATTCACTACAATCGAGTGTAAAAACACACACCCTGCCCAAGGTTTCTATTTATAATTCATGATGACTGAAACTACTGAAGTCTTGTCATACCACTGGCCACTTTACACAGTGTAAACATATAGACACACATCACAAAGGCAGACACACACACACAGTGGGTTTCCTGCCTTGTATGGCCCTCAGCTAACACACTGCTACACACTCTTGCTAAAAATAGAAAGTACAGATGCTTTCTGACCACAATTCACCAGCCATCAACCAGCACCATCAAATACAGTTCACTACAATCACAAAACCAGTGTATTGCATGCTTGACATGGACTGTTTACAGAATATCTAAACATGACAGCGATGCAGATTGGGCTGTTGTCGGACTACATTCGCGTTTAGACGTAGCAATTCAAGTTTTTCGCATTGTTTTTGGTGCAGATATGACATTTAAACAGGCGCAGGAGGACCTGCCGCATGTTCACGCGCCCGTATTCCGCATTACGTCATGGTGTGGCGAGCCTGCTAGCGCGTTAGCTTCGTGCTAACGCCGACACTCCCCTGTCAATTTGACAGTCTCACTCACAGAATAACATTCAGGCGATGTACGATCTGTCAGCGAGTCAGTGTGAAAGAGACTAAGCTAAAGGGCTGTAAAATGGTCAAGGCTGGAGTCTGGAGCAGGGCAATATAGCAGGCTAAATGCTAACAGGGCCCATATGAAGCCTCGGGCTAACAGTGACCAGCTTACGGGCCTCTGCGCGTCACGTTCCGCATACAGACGGCGGGTCAACTCGCTAAGCTCACGCAACAGACCTACTCCCTTAGCACGCATGCTAACAGGCTAGAGAGCTATCATTTACATAAGTATAACACAAGAGCACAGAAACTTACCTTCTAAAAATAAGTCCTGGAGAACTGTGTTTCCGAAAGAATTAAAAACAGAAAACGAAAGAAGGCCGAACAGAAAGTGAAAGATATGAAGCGCAGCTGAGGACAGAGAGAGAGAGACGGGCTGGTGGTTTGCTTTACTTTGCATTCAGTCTGTGAAAGAGCGGACCTTCCTTATCTGTCTAAACCAGGAATGCATTATCCCCATTTATTCTACGTCCTGAATGTAAGTGTTAAATGAAAAGTGTCGGCTTTGACCGCTGTTTTGGTCCGCTGTGCTCGGGACCGAACCTCTGCACACCAGCAGCAGCGAAAGGACCCGGATGTGGATTGAGCAGGGCTGCGCACTTAAAGAATGACATCATCATCTCACCCTCATCATCACCATCATCATCATCACCATCCCCTTGTACATCATTCTGCCATCACCATTGCATGCGTCCATCATCTCTCAAACACTGTCCATTTGAACCCCACAGTGAATGAGGTCCCATTTACACACACACTGTCAGCATTGTATAGGTAAAGATTAAATAATAAGAACTGGTGAATATAAGAGCAATTTAGGAGTCAAACTAGTTCAGGGTAATTTTATTTAATAATAATAAAAGCAATTCATATCTCAAAAGAAAATTCACACATTTGTTCTAACTGAGAAATGTTCAAATGTACTTTTTAAACATTTCCATATTTTCTTATTTAACACACGTTTGACAGTTGGCATGCATGAATGCCAATTTAAGCATTTATTATAATGTGACCATATATTATAACACAGTGCTTAATAACGCTTTATAAAACTATGGTTAACATGTTATCTTAAGGGGTATTATGACTTTCAGCGTTGGATGCTTAAGGCAACGATGTACTTCTTATTTTCCAGAAAGCATGTGGCAACCAAATAAACGTTAAAATAACATTAAAAATAAATAGACGGGTATCTGCAATGTGCTTTATACAGAATATGAACCCGGAAGGTTTTAAACAGCGTGTCCTGCCGGGTTGCTGAACATGAGTTTAAACCCGACGAGGTGACACGGAAGACGCAGTTACAGTATGTCGTAATACGCGCATAGACGTCAAGCGCTCTTATTGTGCAAGGAGCACCAACACTTTCAGATATAAGTGCAAAACTCTGGACTGTCTCTGGAGCTTGTTTATTAGTTTTTTACAGCTTGTGTTAATGCAGAGAAGATGGATGTGTGCTGGTCATGTTTGATTGTTTTAGGAGTCGTTGTTTATTTACTAACGCAGCTTGTTCGCTTCATCTTGGGCGACGCTGATCTGACTTTATTATGGGCGGATAAGGTCGGCAGCAC
>JAZGTK010023009.1:0-10089 GCA_036877625.1 Ambastaia sidthimunki | reverse complement strand
TGTGTGTGTATGTGTGTGTGTGTGTGTGTGTATAGCAAGAGAGAGAGAAAGATAGAGATACACTAATGGTCTCATTCATTTTGTAGACACTGTGTTGGAACAGATTCTGAGGCTACTTCTTAACAAACATTAAACCAGAGCAGCTCACAAAGAATTCAGATTATACAGCTAAACTGCAATACAATAATACAGTGGAATTACAGTAAGGCTTCTGTGAATCAGGTTCTACTATTGGCTGAGCATTGGATTTAGTCTTGTAATTATGAGAAGACAAATTGTGCCAACCTCTCTGACCCCTCCTGACCTGACTGAAGAATCACAGGGCTGCTCTTCAGTCCAAACCACTCCAGTGATGTGATGACATCAGTTGGCACAGTTAAATATCAGGTTGATTACGTACAGTAATCTCTCACTGATGATGTTAAAGTGACTCAATGTTCTGCCTAACTGAATATTCATTAAATGAGTCACGCAGGTTTGAAATGACATAAGGGTCAATAAATAAATACTTTATTCATTTATGGGTGAACTCTTTGTCCATTTAAATTCCTCAATTACATTAGCACTTCTGACAAAGAAAGACTAATTAGAACCTTTTTGTTTAGACAACAATTCTTACTGCAGTCTGCCAATACAAGTTATAATAAACAGAACAGAAAGTTTATATAAATTTTTACACTCAATCATCGTGAAGGTTTCCCCAGGAATACCAAGAACACAAGAGTCACGAACAGCCACTAACACACATTCACACACTGACACTCATACAACCACAACAGTCACATTCAGCCTGGCAAACTGAAGGAACAGAGCCAGTTAGAACAGGATCTGAGGAGGCTGCAGTCTGATTGGCCATATGGGATCACGCAGGAAGAGCACGGGAGCCAACAGCGACACGGGGAGCTTCTCATTGCTTTCACACGTCTCGCAGTATCTCAGCATGTCTGAGCCTGCGGCCAAATCTGAGCTTCTCTATAAACACATTAAAAACAGAGATTACAAATCCTTCGCTAATATTAACTCTCAGAACACGTGACTGCCGTTTATGAATCACTCACACAGGTGGCTTTACTAGACAACGCCTCTGATTGGTTGGGATTGACTGAGTGTCAGATGGATGAAGGCTTTTATTTTTTTCATTAGAAGGAAGTGCTTGGAAACATTTGCTCGGGTCTTATAGCCGGATTGGCCAAATGTCAGCTATTTCAAAAATAATAAAAAAGTGCTAATGTTGTTTCTCAAGTCAAAACTTTCGTTTGAATGTAATTGTTGATTCAAATCATCTAGTGAATTTCAAACCTGTCATCATTCCCTTAAACTTCTGATGCTCGTTCATTGAAGATTCAAGCTCAACATTAGTCTTACATGGTGTGTAATATTACTAAAACATTTCATCAGCTTTTCCTTAAAGAAATAAGTAGTTTGTTATCATGTGTATCTGTAAACCCCCCAGACTGGGGTCAAACATGTACTGTATCAACTACAAACCTCATTTGATTATAGTGATTATAACATTAGTGTAAATGAACACACTGCGGTACTGTACACCTTTATATCACAACCACAATAATCTGAATCAACATATAAATCAATAAACACTGAGGTACTAACATAACCTCAGAGCACACAGACATCCAGACTAAACACACCTGTTGGTTTGGGAATGAGGGCTGATTGCCCTCTTGAAGGCCCAGTGCAGCACAAGAGCACATTGTGAAGATGTGAACATATAAACCGGCTTACAAAGAGAAATAATCTGAACCTGCATAAGGTGGCTGCTCTCCCAAAAGCAGCAGAGCAGAAGACAAATGGATTTAATTTGCAATTAAAGCCTGTGGTTAATGATACAGCAGTGCATACTATTACTTGACAACTCACTGGACCTGAAAGAGTTTCCTCTGCATAGCAACATACACACACTGTATATTTAATGTAATATTATATATTGTATAATAAATATAATTATTATAATATCATATAACAATATTTAAATTCTGTAAGAATTCTGCAGAATTTAAAGTCTCTGATGGATACCTGAAGATCCCTCTGTAGAACAATTATTAAAGTTCTGTAGCACTTTAATAATTGTCATGGATTTGAGGGGTTGTAATCATAGCGTGAAGAGTGCAGATGATGGATGCGCTGTGGTCGTTCCGTCACCTGTGCGGTTTAATAATTAAAGCTGGTTGTGGCTGCTATCAGAGTGTGTGTGTGTGTGTGCTGTTACTACGAGGTCAGTCATCATGAACCACAAGTGAATAACTGACACTGTTTACATGCACACACACACATGAATAAAAGCAGAGCAAACCCACAAATAAACTAATACATTAACATTAGCTTGTCATCAGCTGTTATTTTGGCAACAAACAGGAAACATTTAACTGACAGGCAGACAGACAGACAGACAGAGAAAATCTTCACACACTCACTCAGTGCTTGTACTCTATGAATAAATGAATAAATACAATCATGAAAATCCTCTTTTGAGGCTTCCAAGCAGAGAAAAGCAATTTGCCAATTTGCCTCAAATGTAACAATAATTATATAATGAAACGGAAATAGTTCAGTGAATCGTTTAATGTTACATATTTTCCTGATTAAAAAACACGCGTTTTATTTTGGGTGATACCTTCACAGTAATATTGAGGGTGTAAAAAGGATTACCACATAACATTACAAACCACCTTATAGTCAATTACACAAAGCTCTCGTTTCTCTTTTAAGGGTTTACATGTACATTAAAATGTCTCAGTGTCTGTAGGTTAAAGTGTGTCACTACAGATTTTATCCTTAAAAAACATCTCTTCTGTAAAGAAATCAACAAAATAACAGCCTGTAGTGCCTGAGACAGATCAGACACACAATATATTATATTTCATTAATATAACTACATATACTTCAGCCAACAAACTAACTATGCTTCTGGAGAGTCTGTAGAACTACCCCAAACTGCAATTAACCCCCAGGCGCAAAACAGCATGCTGGAAGACAAAGAGATTTAATTTTCCCTCTTGGAGGACAACCTTTGATTGGATCACACCTCCTCAGGTTTTGATGCCTTAACTAGCCCTTTATTCTTTACCCTGCTTCAACCTCTTCCAACTGCTAAACTGTGTGTTGTGTGTATGGGTGTGTGTACTGTATGTTATAGTAGTATGCTCAAAATCTGGAGTTCCAAATCCTAATCTTAATCCTGCTGATCTTTGATCCATGTTCTATAAAAGTGTTAAATTAATGTATTACATGAAGATTTCCTACTCAACTGTTAATATTTTCCTTTAGGAATAATATTTGTTTCCCTTAGACACAGAATAGTGGAAAATAGAGCTATTAACATTAATTTTGAGCAAATGTGTTCATAAATACATTTTTGGTTGAAAATGCTTTATTTGTGAACAAAACTCAATATTAATCCTTCACAAGCCAATCAGGTTTCATTACCCATGAACTCATACATCCATCAGTTCGAAGCACTCAACAGTCACTGTGACATCACTTCTGATTTTAGGTGTGAATAATTCTAAACGTGGTGACCCCAGAACATTCACATTTCCCTACCCGAACATCGGCCTCAGCCACTTCCTGTTAAAACATAAGTCATTTGCTCTATCTAAAAGTCGGGTCCTGGGTCCTTCGCCAGTGTTTAACATCTCATCTAAATGATTTCACACTGGTTATATTTTAAAACTCTCATTAGATTCCGGCTAATAGCGCTCTGCTTAATGTCCTGAAAGCCGCTATAAGCTAATGCCACAGTGTTTCTGCTAGCATACGTCGAGAGGAAGCTCAATCTCAGCTGCGTTCTCCATTAGACATCACGCAGCAGGTACCACACAAAACATACAGTAATGAGAAATTAATGTTCTCCAGCAGAGAGAGCACATGAATGCCATCTACCAAGTAACACAGCTCCAAGCAATTAGCATGCCAAATTCACACAAACTGAAACAAACAAAATAAAGAAAGCTTATGTTCAAACAAACTGTATAGAAACTCTACATTCATTATTTTTACCCCCCCCCCCATAATGACAGAGCTCTTACGAAAAATATTAATAAATCTGTNATGACAGAGCTCTTACAAAAATATTAATAAATCTGTATGAATATAAAGCAATGAAGTGGAGATGTCTGAAAGCGTAGCACTAGATTAAAAGAAGACAGCAATGCAAGCAGTCTGCATGTGTTTTCCTGCCATTCAGCTTCAAATGTTCCCCAGAGGTTTACAGCAAATGTTCATTACTCCTCGTAATTTCGCTAAAACTTCAGTCTTCAGAAATGGAATGAAATCCCTGGAGCCAACAGGAGACGGGTTCTCTCACACTTGTGAGCTGTAATATGCACAAAGGTCTTTATCCAGAGTCGAGTTTTATAAGCCTGTCAATCAAAGCAAAGGTTAACAATTTAATAAGATACACCTTGCCCTGGAAGGAGATTAATTAAACATTGACCCTCAGAGGAAACGCATCAGAAGAGGACTCTGACCCAAAGAATTTCTGATTTGCATTTTGTTTAGAATCAATGAACAACAACTATTTTTTCTTCAGTGAAATTATTAAATAAACAAAACAAAAACAGTCATAAAGAACTCGAAATCCACACAGTCAACACACAGCTACATAGTGAACAGAACACCAGCAACAAACCGAATTAAACACCAGCTTTCTGCTTTAATAGATATAGTACGAGATTATAGATTTAATATGAATAGATATATAATAGAGAGAGAGACACACACAGAGTGTGATAGAACTACTAGAACTACTTAACATTTAACAATGTTTAAAAGACTTTAAAAACAATGGAATCGGTGTGGTGTGAAATAACCATTGACCGTTCCTCTGAGATGCATTTTACCAGCAAATCACCTACAGAGCCTTTGTCACATTAAACACATGCAGCATAACCCAAGATGTCACCACACCGGAGAGTCTAAAGCCTTTGTGTGCCGGAATCACTCTGATTGGGTTAAAAGCAAGTTGCTGCAGGCAGATGGTGTTGTCATGGCAACAGGCTTGCATGGTGACAGCCATGTTGTTGAGTGAAGTGTATGTTCTTTCACAAGACGACAGCCTACCAACACACACACACACACACACACACACAGTTTAATAGTCTAACACTTTCAACACAGATGCAGCATCAACCCAGTCATAAAGTTATAAGAACATCACACACCTGCTAAACATATCACAGCTGCATGTGTACCACAAACACAAAACAAAACACCAATTGTGAGTTTATGGCCCAATTTAGTGGGCAACCAGTCACATGACACTACAGGCCAAATAAACTCCGTGTGTGTGTCACTTCAAACCAACTGTTTTTCTGTAAAATAGCCCTTATCCACTCATGCCTTTTGTGGATCTCCTTTTAATCTGGCATATATAACTTTTGGTGACGTGAGTATCTGGCCCAGCAATCATATGAAGTAACCTGCAGTGCCACCCACCCAGCTCTCGCTCACTGTCCTCCCAACACACCCACACTGGCAAAGCATCACACACACTGCGGTTAAGCTTTGCTATCCCTGGACACACAGACGCATGCATCCACAATCTGTGCCAGCACGCGGGCGTGGAACAGAGGAACTGCAACCTCCTGCAGGAACTGGATTATCTGCTGCTCTGAGGGGCGTCACACTACTTTTGTCTCACAGAAAAACCTGTTTACATGCATCTGTCCAGCAGAAACCAGGCACAGTAGCATTGGAAGATGTATTTGAGGCTGGTTTAAGTGAAAGGAGGCAGTTATCTTATCTGTCATCAATGATTTTGTTTCACAAGCTAAATTCTGTTTTAAAAGTCACCTGCTAATTGAATCAACGCTAAAGATTTACTCCTGCAGTATTACATCATAACAAACTTAACAGAAAATCATAAAGCAAAAATGTGTATTTACACTCACTGTTGAAATAATTTACACAGCACTTACAATTTATATTTTCCATATAATTTACCATTAATATTAAATATTTCTGTCTTATGCAGTCAGCAAGTGAATGATGCCTGGTGGTTCCATCACCAGAACCTTCATGCTCTTTGTTCCTCTGTGGAGGAAGACTTCCCAATCTGCTCACAGTATTTTCTACAGCTCTGCTTATTCCTAAAACTCTGTACTGTGGTAATACTTATATGATTGACCAACAAATGATAATTAAAGTCATGTAAATACAAAACCACATTACTAAATATTAGATCACATTAGGAGAATTTATTTCTTACACACAGTATTGCTAAAGGAAGTTGTGGAGTTTATTTGGCCTGTAGTGTCATGTGACTGTCTGCCCACTAAATTGAGCCGTAAACTCACATTTGGTGTTTTGTTTTGTGTTGTACTTTGAAGGCTCATTGAGTCATTGAAGGCTTCCTGGAAATAAGAGAAAAATGAAAAACTCAAAGACTGTCATGGGAGAGCATCTACAAACACTAATCACGTCTGCTTTAATGTGTTAATCCCACATGTGTCTGGACAGCTTGTGACAAGTGGATCTTAAGAACTTCAAAACTCTCTAAAAAACTGTGTGTGTATCTGTCTGTTTTTGCTCTTCACACACTCTAACACTGCATGCTCTCATTGTCAGGGCAGGATAGTTTGACCACAAGGTCAGTGAGCTGCTAAATCCAATTAAATCCAATTACCCAGCAGCCCCTGTTCTGATGAGAGAACTATCTGTAAGCAGGGTGAGGGGTCCGGCAGGCAGGGCAGACACGTGTGATCCCAACGGGATCTGTCTGTTGAGTCATAAGAGGTTTAGGAACACTGGAAGGTCTGGTCTCACATGGAGGAAATGATTGAATCTCTAGGAAAAAGAGACAATCAGCCAGAAACCAAGAAAAAATTTTTCACAACAAACTAAGTAAACCAAGTTCGGTCTGGAAAGTTCTGCTCCTTTAGGACCTTCTCATCTAATTGGAGGAAACACCTGTGTTAAAAAATCGATTACGCTAAATCTGACCTTATATGGAGATATCGCTGATTTAATCACTGCTTGACTGCTCGTCTGGGCCTGAAAATGTCTTCAAATACAGGGAAATGTTAAAAAAAATGGTGGTGGTCCTCAATAGTTAAATAGCTCATAAATTGACATATTGACATAATTGACATCATGTTTATCATGTTACTGCCCACAGTTTTATGTGAGGACTTAAGCTTGATATAAAAACAATAGACATCTACGAGAGAAACAAACCTGTGTGTGAGTGCAGTCATGGTCTTATCACTCTCTGCCAGGCCTGTTCAGTGCATAAACACTCGTCTGCCTGCAGGCTTTTCTCACACACATCTGGCAATATGTCAGTGAGAGAGAGATAAAGAAAGACAGAAAGAAAGAATGAAAGAGTGAGTGATAGAGGGTGTGACAGCAGTTTCTCCACAAGCTCTTATCACAATGTTTCTCAACTGCATCAAACACAAAGCATGCTGGGAAATCAAACTCATCCCATGTCTCTCTCTTTCTCTTTCTGGAGTGGAGAGTGTTTTTATTTTGAGATACATGACCCTGTACAATGATGACTGAAGAGCACACACACACACACACACACATGTGTGTCAAAAGCCAGTTCACACTAACGTCTGCCACAGAACCTAAAATAGTGCGATAGTACTTAATACTTCATTTTCTAACTAGAGAGGAGAAAAAACCTGAATAATCAAAAGATGACTTCAAATAAAGGCAGACATGCATGACTGTAGAAAACATCACTGCACCACGTGTTGGTCTGTGATGGTCCAGTGATACACAAGCCCTGAGTGTAGATGGAGACGTTTGTCTTGTCTGTCTGTCTGTCTCTCTCTCTCTCTCTCTCTCTCTCTCTCTCTCTGTCTCTGCAGAGCATCTGGCCTGTTCACAGTTTTTTATGTGAACAGATGTTGTAAACAGTCAGTGGTTTCCACTGAATGGTTGAAAGACGTTTTTGAAATGTTTCAAGAGCTTCATTTCCTCAGCTTCCGTCCAATCACAGCAATACACTTCTGCAGCTGGGCAGCATGAAAAATCATTCATGACTATGACTATGACATTCATACAAAAAGAAAGAAATGTGACGTCATGGAAATAAAACCTGCCTTCAAATCTGCCATTAGAAAGACAGATATGAGCAGAGAGGATGTGTACTGAGCTCTAAATGTAATAACATTTACAATCTGCAGATCTTAGATAGTTTCTTCTGATCTCATTTCCATCCATTAAGAGCTACTTTCCAAAAACAACATACAAACAACACGCAAACACATGCAACACACTTGACATGCAAACACGACACTTAACACGCATGACACGAACGACACACCAGTTAATTTATTCACATTTATTATCATCAGTATGTGATGTAGACATGGTTGTTTGTCCTTCAGAAAAGCAGGTCATTTCTGAACACACTTCAGCCTGTTAAACAGCTAAAAATGAGCTGAAAAATTAAAGACCTTGTGCACATGTCCTGCAGTTCCAGAGAGAAACACTAAACATCATTAAATTACAGTAAGTGCCTGATAGCCTCTCACAAACTCTGTTTGAGCACTCACACTTTCATCATGAACTGAAATAGCCTGGAATTAAAATGTAACATTCAGATATGGAAAAATCTGATGGTTTCTGGTGGAAATTATGTAGTTTAAAGCGTCAGATGTAGGTGGAGTCTGAATGGCATCGCTCACGCATGTTTTTTACGCATGTCCACTGTTGTGCTTTTCCTCCACCTCACGTCAACAACATTTCATATTTATACAAACACTAATTCTTAATATATAATATAATAATAATATAATATAAAAATAATATAATATAATATAAAATAATATATATATATTTATATTTAATATATATATAATTCAAACATGTCATAAACCTGATATTTCTGTAACCTAACAGAAGTGGTGCATATGTCTGATGTTTTTCTGAAATATTTTACATTAGCATGAATGTCCAGCCTGCACACACACATTACAGGTCATTCTCAATCTCAGAGACACAATTAGCTGAGAAAATGACTATAATACTCATAATCATGTCATTCAAACACATTTAGAATCTGTTGCCAAGATACATGCAGCCGCAGCATCACACTGTAAATGAGAAAGTGGCTTTATCCTAAAAGGGGTCATATATAATGTAACCCCCCCAAAACTCTTGCTTCTGTTTGTATAAGATACGTCCACATTCGTTCACGTATGTTCATCTCCTAGAACTAAGTAGCAGCTGCAGATATTTTTGCCAAACATATTTTACAAGCTGTTATAAAGGTATTTTATTCGATATGTAAAAGATAAAACTGTGTGTCCATGTGTAATGCAGTAGTAACTTAAATAGAAAAATAAAAACTGTAATATAATGATAGACAAAGATTAAAACTAAAATTAACTGAAAAACTAAAATAAAACTACATGCTAATTCAAAATTTAAGACAAAACAAAACTTTAAATTTAAAATCTTTAACTGCAATAACCTTGCATCCTGTATTATTTACCTGTATCATGTACTGTTTACAATATAATAATCTAACATTCTTCATGCTTTTTTGGTTTATGACTGACAGACATTTTATTTAATTTACTGGTTGATGATCTGGTTTTGGCAGAAAGACAAATAAAAATATTAAATGAAATTAGTTAAATGTATGTGAGTGTGTATTAATTGTATGTAATTGTGTGTGTATGTTGAGTGTGTGGAGAATGTGAAGTGTGTGTATTAAGTGTATGTGTGGAATGTGTGTATTAAGTGTAAGTGTTTGTGTGGTGTGTGTGTGTGGTGTGTGGAGTGTGTGTATGTTGATTGCATGTGAGTGTGAGGAGCTTGTTCCTTTATAGGACCTTAGAATATCCCCATAAGGTCAAAATGCGCTGGTATTACTATTTTAGAAGTACCCACAATGTAGTAAATACCACACACAGACGCACACATTCAGACACGTCTGTCCAGCTGTGTATGTCCACACAAAACCTTCATCCCAGAACAACACAACCATCACAGCCCAGAACACCACAACCATCACAGCCCAGAACACCACAACCATCACAGCCCAGAACACACAACCTTCAGCCCAGAACACACAACCTTCAGCCCAGAACACACAACCTTCAGCCCAGAACA
>JAZGTK010023008.1:0-10089 GCA_036877625.1 Ambastaia sidthimunki | reverse complement strand
GAAGTATGGCATTGCCGTTTCAGATAACATGCATCTGCTCGACCGAGGAGTGAACTTGCCCCTGAAAACGGCACACGTAAAAAGCTTGCCTAACTTCATCACCCTCCATCGAGCATGGAACAGGGTCTTGAATGTCACTGCACAATATGCTAAATGATTCACAGTCGTGGAATAAGTGCAGACGCTACAGATAAAGTGCTTGGCACGGTGCATTTGCGCTTTGTACCTTTGAAGTATTGCACATCGGCACAGAAGCAAATGATATAGGGAATGCATTTACAAACGACAAAAAAAAACTGATCCATTCTGCCTCGCGGACACAAGACAAGGAAACAAAATTACCTGTGTATCCAACTACAAGTCATCCAAAAAGGTATTCCCGGGTAAGGTTGTAAAATAAGAGTATTACTTTTAGAACAACAACAATGTTAAGTGATGTGTAAGTAAATCCAGTGTCGGTTTTGGTTATACAACGTCCTCGGCAATCTTTTGACGAAGTTATCAGCCCAGTGCGTATTCCTTGCGAAATATTTCCTGGTTTCAGCACCGCCGGAGTGAACAGCTCCGCACAGAGTCGCCTGTCCTCGCGCCTCCGCTCTTGAGTGCTACACTAGCGCGAGCCTTTCACCTACTGGCTGCAACCCCGGCCAGATTTGCATACAATAATACTGTCAGCCAATCAAAAGCCCCGCTGAAAACCCCGACGAGTGGAAACAGGCAGGCGAGTTCTCTGAGCTCATCCGTTTAAATGAATTGCCCTTGACAAAGATGAGTTTGTGTGCAGACTGTCCTATCTTCTGCCTTCCGTGAGATGCGGTGTTTGCCTGTGCCTCTAAATATTAAGCCAGGGTGATATATGCAAGCAGATCACTAGAGAAAATGTTTCTATTCTGTATTGTTAAATTGCTTTAACGCATTTAATAATAATTGTATATTTTCTTGGTATTGTATTTTTTTCTTACAAATATATTATTTAGGATAATCTGAAAAAGTGTAGCTGAAAATCAACTTGAATTTTAAAATTTCTTAATTTTTGCCTATATGTCTTGTCTTTGCTTTAATTACAGCAGGCACTAAAATTTCACATTTTTATCCCAGCATGGTTAAGAAATGTTCCAAGGAGCATCTTGTGTGGTTCATTGTCAGCAGGTGATTTTAATATTGTCTGTCTAAAAGTAATACTCTTATTTTAAGGCATAGGTCTTTCTTGTTTCATGTTCAGTAAAATGCTCAATGCCACAAATCTGAAACCAAAAACATAGCAAACTTTAAACAAAAATCTTAGTTTTACATTATATGTAAAATTTTGTAATTATTTTGCTTTAGGTTTAAATAAAAAACACCAGGATGTACTCAAAATAATCAGCATATTAAAACGAACTTTCTTTTGCATCATGTCACTGTAATGAAATATGATGCATGCCACTAATTACTTTTCCTTGTGGCTCCATTTGCTATTTTGATTGGCAGTATTCATGTTCAGATTTGATCAGCACTGAGTGAGAATCAAGATTCTGCTCATGCTCTTGATGCGCGTTTTCACATCTGCGTTGGGACCCTTATATCAGTCTCAAGTATCTTTCTGATTCCCACACTCATCAGTTCATCACAGTGTCAAACATTATGTGGCTCAGTGGGGCTTTATAGTGTGAAGATTACAGAAATGTATCATTTAAGAAATATGTTTGTTCACTGAACATATTGGTTAAGGACAAACCTATAAGTAAGTAGTAGAGCTTCTTATGCATTGCTCCACAGAAATAAATATATTCTGCATTTACATACTAATTGCATTGGGTATCTTCTCTTTTTCTATATTACCATGTTGCCTAACTACAGATTTTTAGTCTTTTTTGGAATGAATTTATCTCTGAAATGATAACAAACAAACATTGTCATGAATCTTTAGTCATCCAAGCTATTACACTACAGTGTTTCATTTACACCTTGTGAACCTTCTGTCTGGTTAACATGGACAATGTTTTTATGTCTTAGTTGCTCACCTGTGTAAATATCTGTCCGACAATGTGCTTGGTTGGGCTGCACAAAAACTATTTTTCACCATAATGACATTACAAAGATCATTGGCATCATAAAATGGCAATGAGTGGGAAAATTTGAGGGTGACCATTCTAAAGGGGAGCCAAATCAGCTGACCACTTAAAGAGTACCAACAACTCCTCACTGAGATAGAGAGAAAGCATCACAACTGTTTTCCCTACAGACTCACTTAGCTGTCTAAAAAAACCTACAATACAAATTACAAATATGGAGCTCTGAAGCTGGAGCCCATATGGCTAAAACTGATAGGATGAGCAAATAGTACATACACTAATGGTAGATAGAGGCACTTACAACATCAGAATGATGAAGGGGGTGGGGGGTTGAGGGGATTGTGCTGTGGCTGGATTTAACCACCCACACTATGTAGGAAGGTAATTGCATGGTCTCAATCAGCAAAGGACACCATGGCGTTTACGCGCGCACACACACACAGCAGGGTGATTGTTTTACAGCTTGTAATTTGTAACAAAATTGTTATCGATGTGTTGTTGTAAAATAAAGATTACTGTAAGAGAAAAAAATGATTCCAAGCAGTCTTTAAGCTTCACTGCCTAAAAGCTCAAACTACACTGAACAGGATGGCCTGCAAAGTTCAGAGCAAATTTACTCTTTTTATTTGCCTTTTATGCTTTTACTTGCCTTAAATTACCCCTGATCTATAATTATCTGGCGTATAATTTAAACCTTGCTCTGTTTTCATCAGTGCATATCCATGAAGCGATGCTTTAAATTACATCAACACCGTGACTTTCTAGGTTTGCCACTGAGCCCTCTCACCCGGAGAAACATAACACGTTTAACAGCAAGCAATGCGTCACCTCTACACTGCTTCATCAGGGACAATACGTACCAAAGCAAAATAATTATCAAGAGACTGAGCTGAAGACAACAGCAGCAATTATACGGCCGTAACCTGGGAGACAGGACAGGTAACAAGACCTGCAGGAGCACTGCGGGTTCAGCACAGGCAAAAAAAACACCACATCAGTCTCGTGGGAAGAGCAGTGGCGCCAGATGAAATATCAGAGGCCACAGGAGTCTTAGCCTCCAGGTTCAGGATGCACGGAACATTTGATTCCAGATGCTACCTGCAGCCGGCATGTCATTGTGCTGGTTAGAAACTATATAGAAGTGGAAAAAAAATTATCATCAGTCAATCAAGTTAATTTCGGTTCGGTTACTGTTTACTTGAAAAGTACTTAAAATAAGCAAAACAGTAAAGAAAAGTCTTCCTTCCTGGAATGTATTGAATCAAGCTTAGTAAATAAAAATTTCAAACTGACGAGAGAAAATAAACATATTTAATTATTTACTGTATTTCTTAAATGCTGTTTCAGAGTTGTCAGCTGAGCAACATGCTAATATCTGTCATTCTCTATTAAAATCAACCGTCTCCATGTACTATTTATGCCTTTATTAGCGTTCTAGATCGGTCAAAGCCCTAATGAAGATGGCAGCACCATGTAGAGAGTAGGCAGCTCATTAGGCTTTGGAACAAAGCTATTTATGGCCCTTTTTTATAAACAACATTAAGAAAAACTAATAGTCAAACACAGATACAACCATCCCTTTTCGATTATCTTTCATTCACTTTCACTGGTTGCATATAAGGTCATTTATCTAATTTACGATTTAATACATGATCCACAAACCAGCAAATGGCTACATGTAAAAATTAATTTTCCTGGACACCGAATGAGCCGTCTCTCTCACAACACCATAAAACCTCTCCCTGCATCAGCAGAAATCCTCAGATCTGTTTGCTTTTGGTTCCACCTCTTTATCATCCCACACTTGTACACGCTCCCCCTCCTCTCTGTGTTCCATCTCTTGATCCACCGCCCGCGTTGTTCACATCCAAAGTCTGTTTGCTCTATCACTCATGCGGATACAGGAACAGGTAACGCAAACTCATGCTCCATTTCAAATTTCTGGTCTGCCTATACAAATAACACACAATTATTTGATGCCATGTCTTCTGAACAGGTAATGTAAACATTTACAGTGTGGGGAAAAATGTTAACCTACCATTGGTAGCTGTATCCTCCATCAAATGCTTCCTGTAAACGAAGTTCAGACCTACACAAAAGAGCAAAGCATGAATTTCACACACTTCCTTTTTACAAAACTCCTTTATCTCAGCAATATTCTGGTGTGTGTCGCTCTCCTCTTAAGGTCAGGGCAAAGTATCGTAATCGAGCAGAGGTCAGATTCTGACAGGCCATGCCAGAAGGTGTCTGTTGATTTTCTTCTGTTGAAGCTATTCTGTGATTGATTTACTTTTGTGCTTTGGGTCATTGTTCTGTTTTATCACCCCAGCTTCCTTTGAGCTTCAATTGTGAGGCTCATTCTCTGGAACAAAAATGGTTTGATGAACCTGTATATACCTTTTTAACATGCAAGTCAACTATTGTTAGAAACTGTTCAACTCAAAATCTGTGACTTATTCTTTTATAGGACAGGGTGGCTCTCACTAAATCCTTCTGTCCTCATCATTAGATGGGCTTCAGGTTAATTGGAGTCCTGATTCCAATTAGCTTTCAAAGAATTAATTAGCCCAGAGATTCATAAACTTTTCCTTCCCTGCACTGTAAAAAATGTGCACACCACGTTTAATAGAGATATACAATAAGAAATATATCATCTTGGTCAATTTATAATATATGATTTAGAAATCTATATTAAATTATATACTTTTTCTGAAATTGTATATTGTTTATATATACAGTTTTTAATTCACTGCTTCAAATAAGAGCACACCTGCACTGTAAAATATTTATTACAACAAAATCTAGAATATCAGTAAAGGCAAAAATCACTAGGTAAAATACACTAACTTTAATGTTTTATAAACTCCCTACAGGGTTCTATGGGCAGAAGTTAATCTTTATCTTTACATAATTCTACTTGGAGGAAGCTGAACACCTCTCAGAAAGTGTTTACAGTCCTCTGAGGCACTACTGTAAAAGATTTAACATTTACAGTAACGCCAAACTTTATCCATTAACACCCACAACCCCTCCTCTTGAGCAGTTTACTCATTCCACCTATCAGCCGCTGTAATATTCAGAGCATGCCGAATAGCTCCTGCCTCATGAGCTGACTAACTGCTGATAATAATGCACACGTACTAGCGTCATTATACACCCGGCATGCTCTGAGGTCATGTGTAATGAGGATATGACGTGCATGAAATTAAAAAACGTGCGCGAGCTGTAGACTGTAGAGCAGGTGCCAATGAGCTGCTGTTCCTCTCATGGCAATCGCAGGTGCACTTGGGGAGACTACGCTGAGTTCATTCGACAGTCAGTAGTCTACAATCACTGACAATTTGTTTCATGTGGATTTAATAGCTAGCTGTTTGGGTATTTTTGCATTTCAAAAAAAGTACACAAGCTGAAAAATTACAGACTTTGCCACAAAAAACATGCGCCATTCAAAGTCTGCATGGTATGCTACGGGGCCCTTTCATAAATAATGAAATTGAGTAGAACATGTGGTGTTAAACGTGCTACTTGTCACCTCTGAGTGTGTATAAGAGCGTACAGCTGTAGAAATAAGCAGCGCTCAGTGAATTAATGAGCAGTTTGATGGTGATGCAAAAGTTTGGAACGGCAACTCCGCGCCAGAATCAATATTCAGTGGGTCACCTTTGTGTCATTTTACTCCATTTCTCACAATCAAGATTAGGTGCAACAAAAAAGCCCTTACATTAATCACATCTTGCCTGTGGTAATAATCGGCCATTAATGCTGACCACTGGGTTACAGTTACCACCCTGCCATCATCCGTTCCGACCTCAAATGAGCCCACTTGAAGAACCGCATGCTAAAAAAGACAGAAACCAAGACTAATGTTTACAACATACTGAACCTTACAAGAACCACCCATTGCCTTAAGCCAACCCACTAAAACAACAAAGTAAAATCTGTTTACTCTTTCTTTTTGACATCAAATGATTAACTAGTCCCCCACCATCCCCCTTTTCTCAGAGTCAGACAGTTGCCAAGCAACAGAGAGTTCTGCACTTGATGAATCTACCAAATTTCAGAAAGTTGAAGGGAATGTTCTGTGGTTGGGATATAGTATATTTATATATTTTTAAAGGCATTAAGGTAAAAGTAGTGACCTGGGAGTAATTTATGGATCAATTTTCCCATTTCTGACCTCAACGCATTCCAGTAACAAATGTAAACATAAGATATTACTTGACAGTCTGGGTGGTTTATTAATGAACAAAACTAGTTCAAAAAAAGTAAGATTCTGTATTCTCCCAAAACACTGCCAACACTCAATACACCCTGTCCCCAAATCTCCACCCCTATATTTGCCTACAATATACCTATTTAAAGATATTGATCAGATACTAGAGGCATTGTATGTAGTGTATTCAATAAATAAATAAATAATGCATAGCACATGTTTTCTTGAGGAGCCTTACTTATACTGTATATCAATGTATGTGTTAATGAATCTAACTGATGTGATCAACATCATATAATAATATTGATAATGAGACAGTGATACATTCAGTTTAAGACTAAATTCACAGTGAGGCATTTAGTAATTCCATACAGTGGCTTATGGAACATATTCATCAGCACTTCAGAGTATTGAGACTCACAAACTTGTCAGCCATCTGCTCTGTTGTCACACAAATGCAAACTCACTCTCTCTCACACGCACAGCTCCATCAAACCCTACCTTACGCTTTAACAGATGCACTGCCTTTCTTATAAGCGGTTCTCCAGTGAAAAACGATTAGTGCTCCTGTAATTTCATTTTTTACTGTAATTAGAAGTGAAAAGCAAATCCCTTTACAGTTTATTTCAACAAATGCAGATAGACTGTGTTTACACTATATCATCAACCCATTTGCCATTTTTGGTATTTCATTATAAAAACCAGCAGTTTCCCTTAATTAATCGATCTATGTATACATTTATTTAACCTATGAAACAGTATATATACACATATTAGTTTATGCTATACATATACACACACACGTCTATTTTAACATACACTCACTTGTACGAGCATGTAGTTTATGAGCTTTGATCTTTATTACAAAGGCAAAAAATAACACAGTGATCTGAAGAAAATCACTTTGAGTTCATACTCAGTCATCTTTCATTTTCTTTGCCCACATTCTACCTGGAAAGGTTCTGAACATCTCAAACCTAACCCACAGGAGTTTCATGAAAGATAGATGAGTCTGCTGTCTTGACAGAGTGACAGAAAAAAACAAAAGGAAGACAGAGATAAAGTGAGACAAGAGAGAAAGAGAGAGAGAAAGAGTGAGAGACCAATAGTAGGTATTTACTGAGTTTAAAGTTACAGAGAATATTTTTCGTAGACAATGATTTTGGAGGCAATGATTTACTTTGTGGTCTTCTGTACTGGTTGTCTTTTATCCACTTTTAGTCCACTATTATCTCTAGACAAAAGGAAAATGAAAAATTAAAACGTTTGGACTACAACTCAACTCTGCAATACAAGTGTTGCAGTGAAGACTGAGGGCCAGTTCACATGGTAAAGTGAAAAATTGTTTTGTACAATTTTGTGCTTTAAAATTGTTTTACTGTATAAATTTAGTTCTTACATGTTATTAACACGTTACATAACCTGTCTCTTTTTTCCAACTGGAAATAACAGTGAACTGAATAGCTTTTTGTACCCAGACTGTACAATATGGGCTCATAGAGAGACTTTCAAACATAAACCCAACCTGAAAAATATTCACAGGTGTATAAAGTGACAACAAGCCCCAGTCCCCACTACATATACAACATAGCAATGGATGCTGGGAACTATATTTTTAGCTGGAACTCTGGAGCTTTCAAAGTATATACAGGAAAATATCATACATAAATTATACATATAAATAGCTTAAACAATAGATGGCTATATTTTATTCATCCAAAAGCTGCATGATTTAAAGCAGGTTGCAGCAAAATAAAAATGGAGCTCAAATAAAATTTTTAAATAAAGTACTAAAATGTACTAAAATACACAGTTTGAAAGTATACAGAAAAAGACTTCTGGATCCCTCTACTTGAGTTTTGAACCGTTGAAAAGTTTAAATGATAAACTATAGCTTCTGGGAAATGCTTTTGGTCTGCTGCCTTACAAATAAAAGAAATCAATGATGCAGTAGGTGGTCCTTACAAAACAGAACTAAATCGCTTCCGGTCCTTTTCTACGTTACTCTGTCATGGCATGAATGAAGCTCTAAAACCAACTGAAAAAATTAGCAATTTTTATCATTGATAGAAAAAAACATGTTTTGTCATACACGTCATTTTATTCTCTACTATTCTTATTATCTACTATTGTTAACTGTCAATATATCTATCCGTCACTCACTCCCTTCATCTATCCATCCTTTTCTAATAAAAGGTCTTTCACTTCAAGATCAAATTCAGTTTCTATTTATAAGATTTAATTCTATAGAGGGGAAGGGGGCAATTAAAAATAGGCCCATTGTAACACCACAACAAAGTTAATCCACACACCATGCACTATGGCTTTACCATAGACATGCACACGCCTGAGACATTTCAACAATGCAGGTGACAGGTAATGTTTCTTTTGTATTTTAATGCTTGTTTTGTTCATCATTGTTACTGTGACACTGTTGCATCATGGTAACCCTTCAGAGGTCTTTGTCATTTGTAAGCGTTAGCATAGCCCATGTTATTAAATATAATCATGCCCCATTTGGCACATATTTTCCAAATAAATCCACATTCATATTACAATATCATTATCAGTGTCTCAGCGTGTGTTCTACCAGCCTGTTTAATCAATTTGATTATACAGTTATTTTACAAATTTCATTAACAGTATATGCTCAATGTACAAACTCATTCATTTACACATCTGACATGCGTAAACTGTTAATGTTCTATGTACAAAAAAACCTTTAGGTCACACTTTCATCAGCTTTATGCAGCAGTAACTATGTCTATAAAACCTGGAGACGGGGCCATGCCAGCCAGCCAGCCAAATATTGAGCCCAGATGCATATGACAGATGCATAGTGGTCATTTTGCTAATTATGTCCATTTATATAATTTTGCATCATGTTTTGCCACCATGACCCATGTACTGAACGTACTGATCTGATTTGGCGTTTGTTTGGGTCAGATGTTTTGCAAGGACACAGCCTAATTCTGTCTGTTTAAAACCCTATAAATCAATGAAAGAGTTAGCCGATTAGCAAAACGAGGGCCACAAATTGTTCGATTTATAAAGAGAGTTAAGTACCCCCTCGTTATCAATGCCAGTCCTGATGACTTCCAAGCGGGTATCTGGGATACTTTGTCTTTATAGCTCATTTACATGGAGAAATATGATGGCGATTAAGTTGGCTGATTCCAGCGCAGCCAACTGGGAATGTAAACAAGCCACTCGCCAAAGCAGTGACTACAGTACAATATTACAACCAAATGTAACAGCGGCCAGTAACAGATCATTAATTATTTTCTTGGCATAAAAACATCGAAAATGTTTGTCAGTAGTAATATTTACCCTTTTATTTGACAAAGTACAAAAATATACCCACATGATCTTGACTTTTTTTTGGCCTCCTTTTTTCAATAAAGCTCATTCAATAAAGTGTGTGTGTGTGTGTGTGTGTGTGTGAGATGAGTTTGAATGATTAGGCAGAGACAGTCCAGTTGTATAGTTTCCTGTGTCTTTCTGTCCCCAGCTGATAACATTGATGAGCATTTAGCTTTCAGCCTGTCTATCAAGGCCGTGTGCCAGGCCGACAATGTGATGAGAATGAAAGAATGCGCACAAGAATGGTGAGATGGGGGGAAGGGGAAAGACAGAAAGTGAAAGATGGATTGACAGATTGACCTTCTCTCTGAAAGCATGACCTCCCGTAATCTGTTAGATTGCAGCCGTTAAGACAATAAATGATCATCTTGGTTTCTCTGTTGTCGTTGGCAAGAACGCTGTCAGCCCTGTCAACAGAGTTGTCAAAATGACAATTAAGAAAATCGAATAAAAAAAAAA
>JAZGTK010023007.1:0-10089 GCA_036877625.1 Ambastaia sidthimunki | reverse complement strand
CCTTATGAGATTCTGTTTTTTCTTCATAGCTCTCTGGGACAGATATCCTGGATGCTATAGACAATGAAGCTACAGGAACATTAAAGGACTGTTACATTACTCTGGGTAAGTGGCGAATATCCTCAGAGGCAAGGATGAAAAAAACGGCACTAAAAATTACTTATACATAACCACATGTTTTTTTACAGAATTAAACAGTTTGATCTGCTCTGAGAATAATTGGGGCTGCTTCGATCATATCAAAGATGTTTGATATTTAGGATTTTAAATCAGATTGATTGCATCAGTATTTTCACAATAGTCAATGAGAGACAGAAGTGAATGGCAGACTGACAGACTATATAAAAGAGCAATTGTGAAACAAGCTGATTTACGAGTCTGTTAGACAGTGGAGATGAAGGAACAGGTTATTGAAGAGTGGAGAAAACACAACTGCATGTTTTACCTGAAGGGGAAAACATATCAGAAGCAGTTATAGGGTTAGGCCCGCTAAGGGCACAAAGGGAAATATTTGTGGACATCACTGATGATGGGTTTAAAAAATAGGCTTAAAAAACATAAGTAAAACCACTTACAGCAATATGAAATTATACTTATTAGTACTTATATTAGGTGATATAAAAAATCATGAACTTGTGTGTTAATATTTTTAATTTTTAAATTTTTGTTAGAGGCAATGATAAAGAAGTGTACTGTTATTTAATATAACAATAATAATCATTATACATTATGACACAAAAGAGGCAGAGGCTTGAGCCCCCTCCCCCAGCCCCGCGTTTACTCCACTGATATATACGATCTGATTTCTTGTGTTTAAATAGTGAGATGTGCTAAAAACCCACAGCTGTATTTCGCACGTCGCCTGAATGCAGCAATGAAAGGAGCTGGAACAGATGAGGACACGCTTATACGCATTATTGTGGGACGGTCTGAGGTACAGATGGGCTTGATATCTAACAATGAATATAAAAATACCTTTCATTCACACTGCTGAGAACTGGACAGAAACTTCTTTTTACTTTCATTTTCCCCTCCAGGTGGATTTGGAAACCATAAAGGATATGTACTTGGAGAAATATGATGCCACGTTAAAGGATTCCCTGAACTCTGAGTGTGGTGGCGACTTCAAGCGCCTCCTAACAGAAATACTACACTGAATTACTGTCAGATGGCGCCAAAGAATTACTAACTCTACTTCTTGCAACACTGCCTATAGAAAAGTATAAAGTATATATACAGTCACTAGAATCACTTTCTGTGCACGAGGAGCACACCTGAGCTCATTTTGTCATCAGTGCTATTTATATTTGGCTTAGACCAATTAGAAATAGCACTGTGGCTCAGTGGGTAGCAATGTTGCCTCACAGCAAGAAGGTTGAGGCCTTTCTGTGTGGAGT
Organism: Ambastaia sidthimunki; assembly: GCA_036877625.1. NCBI lineage: Eukaryota > Metazoa > Chordata > Actinopteri > Cypriniformes > Botiidae > Ambastaia > Ambastaia sidthimunki. The sequence continues at coordinate 8,692 of JAZGTK010023007.1, read as the reverse complement.
TTGCATGTTCTCCCTCTGTCAGTGTGGGTTTCCTCAGCTATTCCAGAGCCCAAAGACATGCAGGTTAGGTAAATTGGATATAACAAAAATTGCCCTTAGTTGTGTGAGTGTGAGACTGGCTATCTATTCAGGGTGTACCCACCTATGGCCAAAGATGCTAGAATAGGCTTCAGCCCCTTGTGACCCTGAAGGGGACAAGCGGGTTTGGAAAATGGATGGATCGATCAGACCAAAGCATATTTAAAAGCATTTTACATATGAAAACCCACAAAACCAACATTATCATGTTTTTTAAAATTGAAAAAAAATTTCTGTATTTGCTGTATTTGACAGTTTTAGAGAGAATTTTCATTACAAAAGATTTGACTTCTTGATTATAACTCACTACACACGTGCCTTGAGAAAGTCGTAACATTTGGTGTTCAGGGTTTCACACCATTTCTTTAACAGGGAAACTCTAGTGCACAAAGGGTGATTCTTTAACACTCTATTCACACTGGTTCCTATATTTCTATTCAAGTTATCTCTAAACCAAATATGTACGCATATAATAGTCCTAATGGATGTCTTTAGTGTTTGCTAACGCTGTAATAGTAATATTATAGTACTTCAGTATAATTTATAACTATTATAAATTAATATGCACCTTCTTGATAATGCTTTTGTTTAGTTCTGGGCATTTATTGTTGTTTAATTTCGACAATTAATATTCTACAAAAACAGTGCATTATTAAAATCCTTCTGTTTATGAAGATAATGCAAAAAGTGGAAACATGAGTTTGATGGAAAATATCAGGGTATGGATCAGTATCCTACTAATAATCAAGGCCTATTGGGCTAATCAAGGCCTATTGGGCACATATTATCAATAAAGCATGTTTGTTATTTATGATTTATTCATTGAAGAACATTTATTTGCTCTGGCTATAGCCTTCCATTATATTTCCCTTGATTATATTTCCCTTTTGAGTTTCAATCATACAGTAAGACCATAGGCCCGTGGTTACAGGGGTCCAATGATGTAAACATAAAACACATACACTTAGAGACATAACTACTTGAATAAACATTAACAAAGGATATGTTAAATGCAGTGTAATGTAATTATTTCTATTTAGCTTTCTATAATGAGGTTCCCACAGCTGGTCAAGGTAAAGGGTCCTTGGGTCTAAAAAAATTAAAAACTGTTCTAAGACATTCATCATGCAGTCCTGTAAAAAATATATTCATTATGGTAAAAACATCTGCTCTCAGATGCATCACCAACTGAAATTACATATGTAAATAATTTCTAAAATCTACTGTATAGGCCGAAGATAAAACCTCTCTGGTTCAGAACAAAACTGATAAATTCAAACCTTTACATTCCCCCAATAAAACTGTAATGTTTCCAGATGTTTCACTTGATGTCAAGCACAGGCTTCAACATAACAGTAGTATTATCACATATTCTAACCCTGAACACCTGTGATACACTTCACCTCTCATTTTAACCCCTGCAGCCAGAGGAGGACATAAGGTTAGTGTGAGCTTTCCTGATAGTGCAAATGACATTTCAAATTCAGATACACTCTATGGGTTCTGTATAGCCTCTCTGTGTTTGTGTGCATTTGTGTGTGTTTCAAGTGTGTAGCTTTAAAGTAAGCACAAAAACTTAAATAACCTGACAATTGGCATATGCCTCAAAAGATGATAGGAATAGGATACTTACAGCTAAACCAAAATGGATGTATGGATCTAAGATGGAGGCACACTATTTATTAAGTTAAAAAGAAACAAAATACTATTCTAAAGAAAACACATGGGGACGAATTTATATAATACACAATATTGCTCATAAGTCAAAAGTTCTGGCTATTTGACATCAGGCCACTGTTTTACCAATCATAATCTGATAATTAGCCAAGAACCTAAATGCTAATGTGTTTTAAAAACTGAATTCATTCCATCTGTGTAATATGTTATAGGTTTTAAATAGACTGAACACCGTATGTCGAGGGTTGTCTGCAGCACTGACCTGACCCTGTTAGAGTAGCCGTAATTCAGTGTTTCACATTAGCCCATGTGATGGATTCAGTCTCCAACATGTTTCTTCTTATGGAATAACTTCAGAGGAACGTCATCTCTTGCTCCCACTAAACCTTATAATATTAACCAAATGTCTTTGAAAACCAAGTCAATGCTTCCTAAGTTTATAAACCTATTTTCAGTCCTAGCTTAGGCTTCAGGGTATGGTTGTGGATGGATTGTCTTTAAAAACATGAAACATAGGACATACTTGGTATATTACTGGTATTGCTTTAGGTATTCTGTAATGGTGGTAGAGAGAGTCCAAAGTTTCTGCTTTAAGCAATGCAACAGCAATAACAGACATAAATTAAGCCAGAGGGCTATTGACACTCTTCTTTAGAAACATTTTGCATATTAAGCAGCACAATCAAAGCCATCTGGTTGTATGTGCTACACATGCCTGCATGTTTTTTCCATTACCAATAAAAATGTTTATTACCTTTTATGCCTTTCATGTGCAACTCTTAAAAATAATCATGAATAAATATAATACTTGTAAAAAAAGTTCGGATATTGTTACGTGACTATATATAATTAACTACTATTGGAAACTTTTTTGAACGAAGAAAGAAACACTATATGGCTACCAATGACAGTTTTAATTGAAGACAATGCACAAAACATGCTGTAAGATATACATACCCTGATTTAAGGAAAAAATGAAACATTGTTAATGATCTGTAGGTTTTTATGATTTGCAAATACAGTGAAATAAAGAAAATAAAAACACATACTACAACAGTTTTAAAAGCTCAACATACAACAATTAATCATAAAATGATTTGTAAAAAAAGTAGTAATAATAAAAATAGAGTGTGATTTTTATTTAAGATATATGTTAATATCATAATGTTACTAGAACCAAGACATTTTCTAGTTCATTTTGTTTGTTCCAGCTTGTGTTTTATTTCTATTAGGTGGTACTGGTAATTTGAGTCCAGTTGAAAAAACAGGATTGCTGTTTCACAGATAAATGAAGCAAAATTGGAATTGTGTTATTGGAAATCATCCAATAACACTTCCCTTTAATCCAAAAAGCTAGCTTAATGCCTTGCTAGTTAATGTTATGCTCATGCAGCTGTCCAAAGAATAGAAATGCTACTTCCTGCATCATAGGCAATTTGGTTGATGCGTCCTCTCATACAGTCCAACGTAACAAAAACTGTTGTGCCATTATGCACCTGAATGGATACCCTCAGTCCAACATTTGCCCATACACTTCCCTCTGGCATATGTCCACCAATCTGTTGAGCTACGGGGGCCACTTGAGTTCCCTGTGTCACATCCTGCTGGAGCAAGGTGAGTCTGATTAGACTGCATGAGTGGATGAGCCGGAGATCCAAGGCCACACTTGCTGTTCCGTCTTCCCTGAAGATGAAGTTTCGGTGAGGATAGGGGTCCCCTGTTCCAGCAAGTGTCACCTGTGGTACTGCTGGAGTATTCTGGTGAAAAAACAAGGCCTTGTTACGCACTGCCCCAGAGGGTAGACCTTTCCTAGACACGGTGGCTGACAAGGCAGTTGACACGGCTGATGGGATCCACACAAGACTTAGAATGCTAATCCCAGAGTCATCCCCAAAATAGCGCACGTTGCACTGCGCGGGTGCGAGAATCTCAAAGGTAAGCATATCCCCAGAATCCACAGTGGTGGCAGCTGACAATGATATAGAAGTGTCTCTGTAGTGCACCCCAGGCTTAAACGCACGAGTCAGCTCAGCACTGCTTCCATTATGGTTCACATATGCAAGTAAGTAGAAGCCCTCTAAGATACAGGCTTGACCCATAGAATACAGGGACTGCTGAAGAACAAACTTTACAGTACCACTTTCCCTGAAGCGCACACCACGATTGTCATCGGTTAGCCCAACCATATAGGAGTCTGAGATGGATGACATACGGAAGGCAGGTCGATAGTTGGTGTGGTAGTGTGCCGAAGCAACTGCTTGAGCAGTCATAGCAACGGCACCTGTGTCATGGGACAACCAGAATAGGCTGAAAGGTGATATTCGGTTGCCCTGAAGGTGCACACCTTCACTGTCTTGGTTGCACTGGTTGCTGGCACTCTTAAGAGAAAGAACCAGTACATGACCTGGTTCCACTGCAGCTGCTCCACTCACACTAGTGCTCTGAAGAGACTTCCCCTCCCGTTGCTCCATACGCATACCACTCAGGTCTCGACCCTCATCTTCACTGGCATTAAGTCGTAAACATGCTTGGATAAAGCTGCGGCAGCCATGTCTTAAAGCAAGGTTATGATCAACCCAAATAAGACCATGTTGATGGAATACTATCAAGCCGTCTGTGCAGGAAAGTAGGCTTCCATCACTGTTGCCTCGGACGTAAAGTTGTATTTTGGGAAACTCACTGCCCTTGGCTACATCAACATCACCAGACCAGACAAGAGAAAGTCTGCTTTCATGGGAATTGGCACAAACAGCATCACTCATGGCTGTACATGGAGAAGCCATGGGCAGAGAATCACATTCTGAACAGGCTTGACACTCCTCCATTGGAGAATTGTAAAAATAGGAGTGTCCACACAACCCAGCAGCTGCATCCCTCTCTGACATGCCGGAGCAGCGGAATCCTCCTGAATATAAAAGACATTTAACAATGATTTACACTTAATCTCTTGTGAATCTCAAACAAGTCTGGAAGTCAAACTTACCTGGAGTGTTGAGACACTTGTTCTGTTCTTTACACAAATCTGGTATCTCTAGGCATTCATCTCTGTCCTATAGGACAACTGCAGTTGTTATCTTGTCTTTTTTGTTAAAGAAACTTTAATAATTATTTGACAGTAAGTGTTGCTAATAAAATGTTTTAATTAATTGTCTGACACACATCACTTAACTACTTAAAACTGCCATCCTTAACTATGTTTTGGTTAACAGTGCTCAAAATGGTCTTCTTACCATATCCTGGTATTATAACTGAAGAAGTAAAGTTTGTGAACAAACTTTATATTGGCTTGAGAAAGCTTGGCCTGTAAATTCACATTACTTGAACACAGGATGTTTTTTCAATGAAAGTCCATAAGGGCAGTTGGTAGGGTACTGTAACTGGTTGCCAGGCCATGGCTATGAAGTTGTAATGTCACCATTTGTTACTGCTTGCTAAGCCAATAAGTTTAAATCAAACAACATGTTTTTGGCTTTCTGAAGCCAACCTAATAATGATTTATAATTTGAGCTGTCAGGTTGGATTTCAAGGTCAGTTTGACTTCAACATACACAAAGAAAAGTATGTAAAGTAACCTGCAATTTAATATTTCGAACAGAGATAATGATAGAGAGGCAAAAGTTATGGATTACAGCTTTAACATCAGTTGTATTTGGTTTCTAATTATCAAAATCCTCCTTATAATATAATTTTCAGTTATAATTTGATACAGTCTGAGACTTACCTGGCATATCCGGTCAGCATGAATCGAACACTGAGCTACCAGGAAGAACCCTGGAGGGCAAATAGTACATTTCTCACAGCGTGGCTGGTCTGCACTGTAGTCGCAGTATTCATCTGCTTGACAGGATCCACAGCCAAGAAGGGGTCTGTCAACATCTGTAACACTAGCATCCATGTTCATCTTGTGCATGCTGAAACCCTCTTTAGGATGGGATCTTGTCTGGGAAGGGAGACCTCCCAAAAGACTCTCAATGTTTCCGTGTGGGCCTTGGACCAATAAGTGTTTGACGCTGTCCAGAAGCAGGTTGTACTGGGTTTTGACTTCTTCCATCTGCTCAAACATCCTCCGCTGCTGGTCTAGTATTTCCCTTTGGTGGGCTAATAAAGCACCTCGCTGTTCACTCAGTGTGCTTTGGAGCTGCTTAATCTCAGCCTCCTGCCCCTGCAGCTGTTCCACAAATTTCTCCTGACCTTTTAGCAAGTGGAAGTGCAACACCAATGCGTCTTCAGATTGGACCTCATTAATGCCTGGAAAACGTTTTGTTAACATTACATCTCATATTTGAATCACATTTCATTACTTTTGACTTGCATGGCTTACTATGAAATTGACATGCTTTTACATGTCATGTTCTCCCTGAGGGAGCAGGCAACTCTCCAGCACGTAATCGATTTTGCATGGGCTTGACTGCATGGTTTGTAAGTCTAATATCACTATTCCCAAATGTAATATTGCTAATATGGAAAAAATGCTGGTAGTATAACATCCAACACCCTGAACAAAATCAGTCAATCATGTTTACCTGATTTGATGTCGCATGTCAATTGAATTCCAGATGAAGCCCCCCCTCGTTGTCCAAATTCCGAAAATTCTCCAAATACTTGCTCAGCTCTGTCCTGCATATGTACAGAAGATAGTCTGCTTCTTCCAAAATTTGACCCTGCACCGCAGGCATCTCCAATGCAGGAATGCTGTTTGGGCTCCTGTCGACTCCTGAGTTTACACTCAGTTCCTTTGCATTCTTCTGTATTGTTAATTGTTGTTCTTGCCGAGCCATGACAAACTCCCCCTGTGCATCTCTGTGGGTTGAACACCTCAGCTGTAATGGTCCTTGGGTTCTCTTTCCTGCTGTGCTGTGGCTGAATTATTGTGTAGGGGACTGCTGGACGTCTTGGAGAATAAGCTGAATATCTGCTCTGTTGATGGAGTGATCTGCTCTGGTGATCTGGTGATCTGGAGGACCTTTGGCAGTGTGCTCCTGTACAAACACCATAAGTGCTCTCAATGACTCCTCCACACACCATCAAACAAATGAGAAATAAAAACCTCTGAGCTGCCATTTTAGCACCACCGTCCAGCGAAAAATGGTACAGACTTGAACTGGAGTTCCTCGAAATCAAAAGAATAAATCACAGAGCGTAGCCTACTGTGACCACATGCTCAGTTTAGACAATTGTTTCTCACCTGTGAAAGCAAAACATTAAAAAAAGCATTTATAATTAAAGCGCTTATATTTTCTGTCTAGATCGGAACATGTGCTCTGCAACCTGTGGTGGAAGCTCTGAGGAAATGTCTATATGTGGCATTCCACGCACTTAATTGGCAACAGCTTTTCTCAGCTTTCAGTTAACCCATGGAGCTCCCAGATATTATGCACTTTCATATCAGGCTTAACTAACAATTTATGAGAAATTTAAAATCTGCTCCTGGATGTTTAAATGTGGCAAGTAAGAATGTGATTTATGGTACTTGTTAAGCACAAATAGGTAAACTATTTGTAATAGAAAATAGTAGTCATGATTATTTCTAAATATATAATTATTGTTGTTTCTGTTTATGTCAATTCTTTGCATAATTAATATATAAAAACTATTTTTAATCTCTTTCAAAATGTGACAACGTCACTGTCGTCACATTTTAAATAGTCATTACTATTGTCACATTAAATAGGGTCATAAAGTCTACCATGTAGTCTGCCACTCCTAATGTATTAAAGCAGGTAAAACATATACCAATTTTCTGTGTATTAGGATTCTATTGTTTAAAAGGTAAAACTGAGCAATATAGGAGAGGAAGAATTAAGCTGCTGCAGTGTCATTACAAATGCCTAACAAATTTATTATGCAAATAAATGTAGTATTTTTATTATGAAATTAAAGTTTTAAAGTGTATAAAAACGTTTTTGTCTAGTCATCTCGTCAAGAGATCTATGTGGCGCATGCTTAACTTTCCAGCATGCACCCTGACATAAATAAAAGACATGATTACTGTTTATCTTTATGCTTGTTTTATTGTTTGCAGCGCTCATTTATGCTGTTGCTGTTTTGTTTGCAAGTCACTTAGACTTGCTTGTCATGTCATGTAGATATTAAAACTTCAACTTAAAGTTTGTGTTGATGTGTCAACTAAAGACTCAGGCTTAAATTAACTTTTTAAATTATTAAAAAGTAATTTCCAGTAATTTCCAAACTAACTTGATTTGAAACATTGTTGTGATTTTTTTGTATAACGTTTCCTTTATTGTTACAAGAAAATGTACATTTTTCTTGGCTGGATTACAAAGTATTTATACAGTAGTAATATTGTTCAACAGTAGTAGCTGAATAATTGAGTCATTTTTTAAGATCAGCCACTTTAAGATCAGGCTCATTTAGCATAAATTAAGCTAAATGAAACCGGTAAAATCACAGTTTTTGCTCAAGTCTCTTACAACTGACATAACCTGCTGTGGGGTCAGTTAAAGCTGCTAGTGGTCTACATTATCTGCATAAAGCATCTCCCACACATTTATGATTAGAAATGTCCACCTTTCAAATGCAAATTATGCTTGTGTTAGCTAGTTTATTATATACTTTGATGCAACATATACTATTACATTTGACAGATGCATTGCATTGAAGTCTACAACAGTTAATCATTAAATATAATTTGTAATATATTTTTTATTTAGTGATGCTTGCAAAATAAAGCAGCACTATTACTCTCTTGCATACATCTTTTTCTGGACAAAACCTCACTAGAGGCATGAATAAGGGGTCAAACTAAGCGGCTTATTGAGGAAAGGTGTGTCATGACTTTTATAAGCAATTGAGTGTTTGATTAAAAATTAAGAGACAACATTGGGCTGAATTTTGTGACATCATAGCTTCACATCAGAATATTGTAGGGCTCATATCACTTGGCTTAGCAAGCAGCAATAAATGGTGACATTATAAC